>JACVEC010000167.1:0-130000 GCA_025215565.1 Flaveria ramosissima | reverse complement strand
ATTTAAATTATATTTTTGAAAAAAAATAATTATCTCTTTTTTGGAATTTTAACTTGCTTTTGTTGAAGTCCATAGAAAAATGGCAACACCAAACGCTACAAGTGGAGTATCGTTGATTTGATTACGATTGGCTGGTAATCAAGTCTCAATAATTGTTGTCAATTATGCTATAAATCCCGAGAAGTTCTTAGGCTTGTATATTAAAAGGTGGCAATAAGAGATAGTTATTTACTTGACCACCTTGAACCTTACAAGGTTCTTCATAGAATCTGTTCTCCACCTGCGGAAGAGAAAATCAACATTCATACATGGTTAATGCTTAGAAGTTTAAAACTAATATTTCATAACTATGTGTTTATGGATTAACAAATATATTATATAAGGCGTACTGCTCTGTTAAGACTGAACAAGAATAATGGAAGTCTTTAGACAAGATGTACATATGAAGGGTTTTGAAACAATGGAAATTATTTTGTCAAATATTGGACAATAAAATGTTTGACTCTAAGTTTGTGATTACCCAAATTTAAGAGTTACAAGTTATACTTTATAACATCCATGTTGAGGGTATACCACATAGTGGTACCTTATATTTAGCCATTATGATTAATAAGTTGTCTCCTAATTGTGTAGAGTTTAAGACCTAACACCAGCATAAACAAAACAATATTAGTGTGTAGCAACTTGTGGTCTATCTTCATTTTAAAAAAAGATAATTAGATGACCTAAAAGGGTAGCCTCTTGCAAATTGCGGCTAAAGCAAACATGGTTTAACATAGTTGTCCTTACAAGACAACAAAGGTAACAGTTTGACATAGTTGTCCTTACAAGACAACAAAGGTAACCGTTAAGTAAAAGGGGAAGGAAAGGCTAACAACCATGGCCCTAATGAAAAAGGCTATGAAAATGAAGCCTTTATCATTCCAAGGCAAGATGTATAACTACTATCCAACTAGTGATCGATATGATAACTGAAAGGCACCAAGGTGTAAGAAGAAGCACATATATGGTGGATAGAGGCTATGATTACCGATAGTTTGTCCATAATTGCGTAGGTTGACGTTCTAGTAGTTGTAAACACAATAGAATTCACTTGCAATTATCTCAAACACACGAAAGCTATCTTGAAATCTTGATCATCATACTGTTCTTTATTAAAGGTAATTTTATGTGTAGTGTCTTTCCCGACAATATACATTGTTTCAGTTGTTGTACTAAGAAATAAATGAGTTCTATTGAGACAAAAAATGTTTTAATAAACCAATGCTGAACACTAGGGGTGTGTAAGAAACCAAAATAATTGAACCGCAACCGAAATAACCGACACAACCGAACCGACATAAACCGAACCAATAAGAAACCGACGGTTGGTTTGATGATTTTTTAAAAACTGATTTTTTCAGTTCGGATTCGGTTTTGCTTGTAACAGAAACCGAAAGAAAACAAATCAAAACCATAAAATCGAACTTGTAAATTTAGAGGTGTATTTATACATTTATAAACATGAATATCTTATAATCCTTGATAATGTACTCATATTTATTTACGAATGACCTTCCTACAAGTCCTTGATAATGTACTCCTAAGTAGATATGTATTTAATATACTGGATAAAAATAATTACACTGTATTGTAATTTGATAAAAATTATAAGGATAAAACTACACGACACCGTAAGTGTAATAAATTGATATGGCTTTTTTTCCGATGAAAATTTCTAACAAGAAAAAAAGAGTTGGAAATTACTACAAAATTTGTACTTTCCTACAAACAGAAAAACCCTAATTAGTGATAACAAACGACAACACAATTACAAAAACAAAATCGTATATCAAAAGTTTCCGACAATATTTTGACCGATTGTACTATTATCATTATTTTTATTATTTAGTTTCGTTTTATATTATTATATATTATATAATAAATATTATTACTATTGTTCAATTATGCATGTACTTTACTTATGTTATTTACGATAATATTATTTACATGTATGAGTAGGTGTATGTAGGTACTTGTTTGAGTGTATCAGTGATGTGTATTTGTATATATGTGTATGGGAATGCATATACGTATGTATATATGTGTGAACATGACGTGTATACACACTACAAGAAACCTTAACAATAGCCGCTAAAGGTTGGTGATCCTCTGTTTATTTTACTTACTCATATCTGACCGTTCATCAGCCATTAGATCTAACGGCTACAGATAAAAAGTACATAAACCATTAGCGGCGACATGTCGCCGCTAAAGATTGGCGATCCTCTCTTTATTTTACTTACTCATATCTGGCCGTTCATCAGCCATTAAATCTAACGACTACATATAAAAAGTACATAAACCTTTAGCGGCGACGCATCACCGCTAATGCTAAATGATATACGCGGGTTCACAGCCTTATCTCCTCCTTCACTTTCCCTCCACACAATATTCCACCCTCACTCCGACTCCGACTCAGCCGACGGAACCAGCCGCCAACCCCACCACAACCACCACTATCCGACGCAACCACAACCACCATCCGTTGACGCCACCACCGTCACCGACCACCCGCCAAAACCACGAGCCGAGCACCGCAGCCGCTACTACAAAGATCTGGTATTTTTTTTTAGTTTTTATATTTTTTTAAATATTTTTGGTTTCTAGATGTAAATGCTTTAGGTGGTGCTTAGTTGATAAAATTATTTGTTTGATTAGTATTAATTTGGATGAGATAAGATATAATTTATGATTTAAGGTTTGATTAGTTGATATGTATATGTTAAAACCATATATTAAAGATGTAAATGCTTAACTTTTGGACTAATTAGATTAGAATTAGAAGTCATATTTGTTTAGTTGATATGTATATGTTAAAATCATATTAAAGATGTAAATGCTTAACTTTTGGACTAAAACTAGGGTTTTCTAGATGTAAATGCTTTACGTGGTGTTTAGTTGATAAAATTATTTGTTTGATTAGTGTTATTTTGGATTAGATAACATATAATTTATGATTTAAGTTTTGATTAGTTGATATGTATATGTTAAAACCATATTAAAGATGTATATTCTTAACTTTTGGACTAATTGGATTAGGATTAAAAGTCATATTTGTTAAAGTATATTTAGGATGAGAAACTAAATTTGTTGATATATGCTTTAAGTTTTGTTTAATATTTGAAGTATATGGATTTGGGTATTTTGTTATTTAGTTGGTTATAATTAGTTGAATTATATAAAACATGTATTTTAAACTAATAAATCATTTAGTTAATAAATTAGTTGAACTAGATTATTTAGGTATTTACTTAAAAAGAAACTAAATTAGGTTTCATGACCTCATTCTAATCACCATGAGCTTAGAAATACCCGCCGGAATTGATTTAGTAATTAATTTCGGGTTGTCCTCGTTTTGGGATTGCTTTTTGAGTATTTTATCTCATTTAGGATATGAATGTGTATTAAATAATTGTTTATGTAAGAAAAATTTGGTTGTCATTTTCTCTTTGCTTCTCGGGTATATATCTCTATATGTATATACTTGGGAGCTTAGTGGAAATGCTGCTGAATTTTTCTTAAACAAACAATCATGTAATACACATTCATATATTAGATAAGATATTCAAAAAGTAGGTATAGCAGCCTACTCTTTTAAATTCTATATCCGTTGCCCTACTTTTTATTCATGTTTTCTGGATACATATTCATTCACTTAAATCCTAATTTATATTACAGTCTTGTAATCATGTCTGTCGATAAAAGTTGGCTTCTTTATCCGAACCGTAGATCACCCGAGTATCAGCAAGGACTCAATTCTTTTATCGATATGAGTGAAAAACATATCAACAAATATGGCCTGATTAGATGTCCGTGTAGGAAATGTCAAAATACCCAATTATTAGGATGGGTTAATATGAAATATCATTTAGAAATATGGGGCATGTGTCGAACGTACAAAGATTGGATCTATCATGGTGAAAGTTTAATTCCTGAAGTTGTAGTTGTAGATGATGTTAAGCCAACAAACAAAATGGCTGACGTCATCGAAGCGTTATGGAAGAGAGTAGGGGTGTCCGTGATGATTTTGAGGACTTGTTAGAGGAAGTTCAATCAGAATTATAACCTGGTTGACTAAGTTTTCTTCCCTTAACTTTTTAGCAAAGCTTATGAATTTTTAAGGTGAAAAATAAATGGACCAATAGCTCATTTGATGAGCTTCTTGAGTTGTTGCAATCTTCACATCCTAAAGGTAACAAAATTCTATCTTCTCACTATGTAGCCAAGAAGACATTAAAGAAGATTGGTTTAGGGTATGAGTCGATACACGTGTGCAAATATGATTATGCTCTTTTCTGGGCAGAAAACCTATTGTTACAAAATTGTCGAGTTTGTAACAAGAGTCGGTGGGTCGATACAAATACAAAGGACAAGAAGTTACCTCACAAGGTGTTACGATGGTTTCCTTTAACCCCCAGACTACGACGTTTGTATTCTTCAAGGCACATTGTAAAAGATATGATTTGGCATAATACTGGACGATCAGAAGATGGTACGATGCGTCATCCTATTGATGGTTCTTTATGGAATTATTTTGATATAAAGTACCCTACCTTCTCGAGAGAACCCCGAAACATTTGCCTAGGACTTGCAGCTGATGGTTTCAATTCCATTCGGTAACATGAGTTCGGCTCATAGCACATGGCCTGTTATACTCACGACATACAATCTGCCTCCATGGCTATGCATAAAGGAGTCCTCATTCATGTTGTAATTGTTGATTCTTGGTCCTAAATCCCCCGGGAAGGACATGGATGTTTTTCTTAGGCCGTTGGTGGATGAGCTTAAGCAGTTGTGGGTGTAGAGCGTACGCACTAAAGACATGGCGACAAACACATTTTTCACAATGAGGGCCCAACCAAAGTATAGCCCAAGTTCTGCTTGAAAGTCTCCATTTTTTGTGAAAAGGGGGGTAGGGAGCGGAATATAATTCCTGCATCATATAAAAAAAGTGCAGCTGCCAGAGCCCCGTATTTACCAGCGGGGGTCCCACAAATTACCCGCAGCTTCCCTACGTCCCCCTTTCTACTTCATCGTCGTAGGTCCTTCTCAGTTCTTACCAACCCCCGGTGTGTAATCGACATGTTGTTAGCTTCAACTCGTTTGAATAAGAATCTGCAATGGCGCCTTAGAGAGCAGCCTTGTCTTAAGCATGGAGATTGACCCAGCTCATCGACCTTCTAGTAAAGCTAAGCAGCTAACACCTTAAATAAATTGATAGTTAGCCGTCGACCTCTTTGAGATCTGGGATAGATCTTTCCGATGATATCCATGGCCCACCCTCGAAATGGCCAAGGCTTTATAATCGGGTATAACTCGGAAGCCATCCCAGATTTTCCTCTTAGTCTTACTACGCCTTATTTCTTCTGGGATATTCTCTTCCAATAAATACATCAAACAGTTTTGTTATGGACTATAAATGACTTTTTGGCTCGTAGTAGTCTATCAAGTTGAAGTGGGCAGGGCTACAAAGCATGCCCAACTTGTAATGAAGACACTCCTTCAATGTGTGTCACAAATAAAGTCGTTTACGTTGGTCACCGTCGGTTTTTAGATGCAAACCATGAATGGAGAACAAGTTTGGACTTCAACGGGGAACCCGAGATAAGAGCCACTCTGAAACAATTTAGTGATACTGACATAGAAACTCAACTTAGACGGCTATGCCACCATTTACCGGGTAAGCATCCTAATTTTGGTGGTGTTAAATCAAAGCGGGAGGAGTATGAGTTAAATTGGGCCAAACGAAGCATATTTTTTGAACTTGAGTACTGGTCTTCTCTACAGTTAAAATACACCTTAGATGTGATGCATATAGAGTAAAATATGTGTGATAGTTTGCTAGGTACTCTTCTAATGAATGAAAAGAGCAAAGATACACCAAACGCATGGGTTGACTTGAAAAATCTAAATATTCGAAGTAGGCAATAGTTGGAGAAAAAAATGGCATGTGGTATAGCCCCCACCCAAAATACTCATTGAAAACCAGTGATCGAAAGTTATTTTGTGAGTTTATAAAAACTGTAAAACTGCTTGATGGGTTTGGATCTAATATCAGCAAGAGAGTGATAGATAACAATACTAACATTGTTGGGTTGAAATCTCATGACTGTCATATTCTCATGCAACGTTTAATACCGATTGATGTTAGAGGTTTTTTGGCCAAAGATACTTATACACCATAGTTGATCTGTATACATTTTTAAGCAACTTTGCTCCCGAACACTATTAATAGACGATATGAAGAAAGCTAAGGAGGTCATTCTTATAATATTGTGCAAGTTAGAATTGATCTATCCTCCAGCGTTATTTGACATTATGGTTCATTTAGTTTTGCATTTACCTGATGAAGTGATTCGTGGTGGTCCAGTGTGTATGAGATGGATGTATCCGTTTGAAAGGTATATGAAAAAACTAAAAAATATGTTAGAAACAAGGCAAGACTAGAAGGTTGTATAGCTGAAGGTTATGTTGCTGAAGAAGCTCTATCATTTTGTTCGAGGTACCTTCGAGATGTTAAGACTCAGTTCAATCGCCCTGATTGAAATGTAGATATCATTATCAAAAAAAGAAAGATATATGCATTTGAGTCAAAATGTCGTCCGGCTAGCGCAAAAAAGATAAAATATCTTTCTCCAATCGAAAAACTTAAGTTAGAATGGTTTGTTCTCGATAGTTGTGAAGAAGTCAGAGACTATATGAAGTAAGAGTTCCTATCTTTAAATTTTTATCATTAGTTAAATATATTTCGTTCCTTACTTTTTATATATATCTGTCAACAATATAGCGAATTCAAATCTGAACGCCCACATGAGGATGTCATAACCAAATTTCCATCATGGTTTCTCGAGAAGGTAATCCGTATACAAAATTCTCTTAGGCTTCCAACATGAATTCAAATCTATATTTTTTAGCTAATTTATATATAACACATTATTTTATTAGGTTTATTCGATGAAAATACAAAATTCTCCAGATTTTCACTTAGAGTTGTATGCTCTTTCAATGGGTGCGGACCTAAAAGCCTATAATTACACTGCTTGCATAGTCAGCGGTGTTAGGTTTATGGTACTTACACGTGACGCGCAAAGCACAACACAAAACTCCGGTGTTTTAGTGGAGGGTGAGAATGGTGAGAAATATTATGGCCAAGTTGAATAGATTATTGAGTTGTGCTATACAAACGGGTATTCCACAGTCCTATTTCGTTGCAAATAGTTCGATACTCGAAGGGGTGTTTCATACGACAATAATAACGATCATCTCATATTTGCTTCCCAAGCTATACAAGTGTTCTACATCCGAGAACCTTCTCGGTGAAACCAAAACAATAATAACTGGTGGGTTGTCGAGAATGTTAATCATCGTAAAATTTGGGATCGACAACCATCTAATGATGACGTCGTGGAGAACATTCAAAATGTTGATAATGACTTAACAGAAGATCTTGACATCGTTCATACTCATTCTTCATCTAATAGTGTACTTTTCATTAACTTCACCCAATACTTTCAAAATATTCATACTTATGTACTCGATGACGAGACTGCAAGTGAAGTTAATCCACCAAATATTACTGCTAATGTGATGTCTGAGGACGAGGGTGATTCTGATGAAGAGGATTTTGATTATGACACTGAGGGGTCTGACAACGAGACTGAAGTATATGCGGGAGACTAAGATTAAAAGATGTATATATTTATATGTATATATTTAATATAAAATTTTGTTTGTATTTTCATATTGTAGTTAAAAACTTTATTCTTATAATTTGTATATCTTATAATTTTTGCAGACATGATATCTTTCTAGATTGTTTTGGTATATCTCATGGCTGATGTCATGAGCCATTGAGGTGATGGCGCGGGGGATCCACCACTTCCTCCTTTTAGCAGGCCCGGAAGCCATCAGTTGGATGATAGTATTATATTTTCTTGTTTAATCAATTGTTATTAATATATATTGTAAGTATTGATTTTTTTATTATAAATGCAGGTTTGTCTTCCCAGAAAACAAGAGGGAAGGCAAAAAATAAAAAAAGTTGCAGCACGAATTAAGAAAAAAAAGGGACTTTTATCTCTTCCTTTTGATAGAGCTGCCACGTATACCCCGGTTGGTGAACTTAATGATATGTTTGTTCGTGAGGTGGGGATATACATGGAGGCTAATTATCCTTTTAATGTACGTTCATGGACTGATCTTTCAGATGCTTTGAAAAATGTGTTGGAGGAGCATATGGCGGTAACTTTTATATATTTTATGTTTATTGTTCGGTATTTATTTAACTAACTTCATTTTGTTTAACTTAAATGTAGCGACGCTTTGATTTTGATGAGATTTTGCGAGATCGTGAACGCGCTCAGATTGAGGGTGGCATTCATTCTGTATATCTCAAACGATTCAGAGATCGAAAAAACAATGCAAAAAGACACTTTGAGTGTGATGGAGGATATGAAGATGTGGAACAAGAAAGGCACAACCCTCCAAAGGGAATGAATCATGAAAATTGGAGGAAAACAATTAATTTTTTCTTAAGTGACGGTCACAGAAAAGCCTCATCATCAAATAAAGCAAACCAGTAACAACAACAATACACTAATCGTGGGGGGACTGTCTCGTATAGTAGTTATTGTTAAAAGAAGGTGATGCTTTAATTATTTGTATGTGTATTGTTTACAAGTATTTATTTAATATATGATATACTTTTAAATGTTAAATAGAATAAGAGCAGACTTGAGGCGTTTCAGAATGCTCATACCAGTAAAGATGGGACCTTTGATACGGGGATAGCAGCGTAACAATATGTAAGTTTCATATAAAGTAGAGTTTTGAAATATTAAAGATGGGACCTTTATATATATATATATATATATATATATATATATATATATATATATATATATATATATATATATATATTAAATCACTTTTTGTAAATTAATATAGAATCAACTCAAAGGATGGTTTGATGAGCTAAGTCAATCCCAAAACAAAGAAAATTGTTCATCAACGCCGAATGAGGTCAAAGTTTTTGAGTCGGTTTCGGGAGAACGCCACGGACATAGTAGAGGGATTGGGCGTAAACTGTCTTCATCTGCAGGGTCGAATTAGTTTGTCCATGAGCAGGAACAAACACCTCAGACACTTTCGGAGGTATTAAAGTTATATAAGTTGAATTATGTAAATTTTGGTTGAAATGGGTCAAAATGATACAAACACACTTAATATAGTTAAAACCATGTTAATTTAAGTTAAAACGGGTCAAAATGGGTAAAAATAAACCTTAATTGCTTAAACTTGAAGGTGTTAAGTGTATCATTGCTGGTTTATCTTAAGCGGGTCAAAATGGGTAAGTTTAATTTGAATTATGTAAATTTTGGTTGAAATAGGTCAAAATGACACAAACACTCTTGATATAGTTAAAACCACGTTAATTTGACTTAAAACGGGTCAAAATGGGTAAAAATTAACTTCTTAACTTGAAGCTGTTAAGTGTATCATTGTTGGTTTAACTTAAACGGGTCAAAATGGGTAAATTTAAGTTGAATTATGTACATTTTGGTTGAAATGGGTCAAAATGATACAAACACACATTATATATTTAAAGTTGGATGTGTAATCTTATAATTTACACTTTGTCAAAATACAACAACTTATAAAGTATGTTTTGTTTTGTAGGCTCAAATCGCAAGTCTGTTTCAAAATACGAACTTTATGTCTCAAATTACACAACTTATTGCCTCTCAAAAAGGTACACAACAAGCTGATGAAGATGATTCGGGCGAGAAAGATGAATAGGATAGCGGTTAAGTAGTTTAAATTTGTTTTAACGACATTTAATGTTGAAGTTAAACAATGTATTAGCATACTTAATTAGTTAACAATCGTAGTGGACTTCTTAATATTATTTGTATGTGTATGTTATTTGTGTTATTGGGAAATCTGGGTTTATTTTTATAAAGGTTTATTCGGTTTTTAAAAATAAAAATTAAAAAAATAAAAAACAAAAAACAAAAAATAGACTATTAGCAGCGACACATGTCGCCGCTAATAGTCCTTCCCCCGGGATTTTTAACAAATACAAATAGCGGCGACAGAGTCGCCGCTAATAATATTATTAGCGGCGACATGTCGCCGCTATTAACAATTGCGGCGACAAAGGTCACTAATAGCGACGAGAACTGTCGCCACTATTGGTCTCCCTTCTTATAGTGACATGCGTGTTAACATGGTGTGTATGCATGTATTTGTATGTATAATTTATGCATGTGTATTTGTACATGGGCCCACCTCGCCTAGATCACTTATTGTCTTTTGGACTTCTCTTAAGAACATGGTAGGGATTGAGTATGTATATACGTGCAGCGACAATGCTCGAAAACTTTATACGAGGGTGGGGCGAAAGTAAATTTTTTAGAGTGGTGCGAACTTAATATATATATAAAATATTAAAATACTGGACAAAAATTATATTACGGATGAAAAAGAGAGGGGGCGATGGCTCCTCTGGCTCCTTAATTATATCGCTCGCCCATGTATTCGTGTATGTGGATGTACGTTGAAGGAATTCGTAGATGTGTTAAGTATATACGTACAACTAAATTCTCCACACTTCTGAGCGTAAAAAATTAAAATATTGTCACAATTTCTAAGACATTCTAATTACCATGAAAACATTAGTGATCTAATATAAAATTAAAAGATTAATGGAACATATATACTAGTAATTAAAAAGAGATGCGGAGTGAATAAAGCATATGATGCCCAGTTTTACTAATTTGATTTTTCGTTTCAAGAATTTTTTGACATTTATATACAAGTAGAAGCTAAGCGACTAGCGTAACAGTAGAGGTGATAAGTGCATAAACTTTTCTACATATAGTCCAAAAGAAAATTACAAAATTGGCTCATTTATATGCTTCTCTTTATTCCTAGTTTAGCCCCGTGAAGATTAAAATCTTGCACATTTTCCTCCTTCAATTGTTGACCCAATAAGAAACAAAACAAAGAAAGATTTTAAAGCATGCAAAGATCTTCATGCATCCTCTTGGGCAACCTTGTTACAGTTTACATTGTCTTCTTGCTGAAAGAAAGAGAGAATACAGTAGATCATGGGACATCAAGTTCTGCTAGTTTCCTGTTGAACCCAGTTTGAAAAAGCTTGGAGTGTGTTCATGTCAGCTCTGTAATGCTTCTGAGTGAACTCAAGAAAGGTAGACCATGTAAAATCTGGATATATTCTTGGATTTTTTTCATCCACCAACTCTGCTGGTGGGCTCACTACCTTATCTTTCTTTGGACATAGAAAGAAAGCAAGTGACTTTCTAGGAGTTTTGTTATTTACCACAGCTCTATGTAAGCAACTTTTGTATCTTCCATTTGAAAGTGCCTGAAAACAAGTAATCAAATGGTGTTAAATAGTGTTGGGAGAACAGCCAAAAGAGCAAATGGAAACAAAAACAATGCAAGATGCCAAGATGGGAAAGGGGAAAAAGAATCCAATATGGTTCCATCGTTGTACTATCGATTCGTATAAGCAATGATGTATAACAAAGGAAAGCTGATCATGAAAAGATTGATTACCATGAATGTGTCACCGATGTTGACAACAAAAGCATGTGAATTTGGTGCTATGGAACGCCACTCGTTGTCCACAAACACTTCTAGTCCACCGACGTTATCTTGGTGTAGGATTGTCAAAGATGTTGGATCACAATGAGGCCCTGTTCCTAAGGTAAGGTCTGGTTTTTGACATGGTGGATAGTAGTTTAGTCTCATTATTGAGTTGTTTTCTTTGAAGAATTCTTTAAAGTGAGCTCGGCTCACACCGAGGCTCATCCCTAGTAACTCCATGATCCCAAGTGAAAGTCTATTCATGGCATTGCAATACTCTTGATAAACCTTCCTGTGATAATCAAATAAGTTAGCATATGGCAACAAAGTGTTAAAACTAATTTATTTAAACAAAGATGTATATATACACATATAACTAGAAACATACCCGAGCCGTACAAATTCTTCTCCCATTTTATTCTTGAAATAGTCTTTAACTATGTCGGAAGAGTTCTCGTCTGCTGAGAATTGGAAAGAGAGTGTCTCTTTCCAAGGCAGTTTAGAGGAGAACCGTCCGGTAAAGCTGCTTGCATATCCGCAGCTTTCACCAGGTTTTCTTTGAGCTCTTTGCTTTTCTGAGAGTGGAAGCTCAAAAAATAAATCCATATACTTGTGTGCATCAGATATTAGGTTTGCATCAACTCCATGATTAACCACCAAGAAAAAACCATGTTTTTGACACGCCTCGCCAACAAGGCTAGAGGCTTTCTTGGTGGAACACGGTTGTCCAGAAAGAAAGCCTCCTAAGTCTATCAAAGGAACATCAAGTTCCTTAGACTTTTGCGAGTTGGGTTTCTCATGATCCGGCCATATGAACTGTTGGGGTATGTTGGTTTCATTTTGTAGGACCGATGCATCGAAAACAAGTGACCTTTGTTGGTCCTCATTGTGTTCTTTGAGGGAAGACATGGTTGATAGATTCTTGATCATGCAATCTATTGCCATTGCATTAATTATGTTTCTTTGAGTAAACAAAGAGTGGGAAGAACTAATGAAGGTAGATTGAGTTTGAGAGGTGTGATAAAAGAAACGCCAAGGCCGTTTATATGGGTAATTGGCTACCTCCCTGTTAGGAATCTTATAGGTCCCTCTCTATACATAGTGCAAAAAAATATTACTTTCTTCCAAGAAACAACAAAATATATAATTAAATTATCACTATCAATTAAATATTAAATGCCTCTTTCTTTTAGGAAAGAGGATATTGTTAATTTGAATTTTTGTTTTATTACTTGCATATATCGATACATACTCTCTATTTTACAACTATCTTACTTTCAAACTAACCATATCTGTAATTTTACAGGATTTAAACTCACAAACTTATAATTAAAAAATATTTTGTTTACCAACATGGCGTTCTAACAAAATCCAATTTTATTGTTAATAAGGAAAAGAATATATATAAACTAGAAATTGAATTAGCGTGTCATAAAACTATTAATTTTTAACATATGTTTACACATCTATAAATAATATAATATGTAAATAAATTAATCTTGTAACCAGGAAGATTCAAGTAAGTAAAATTTGATTGGCAAAAATTAAACATGGATTAAAAATATGTAAAGAAAAGAAGAAAACATTCTGTCTTTTAGGTTGCATTTTTCCTAAAGAAATGATTTTTAAGTTTTTCTTTTGCAAAGAAGGGCCTCTAGTTAGCACAAATTGCATTCATAAATTAAGCCCTTCGTTTGTCTTTTGTAATATTGACAGGAAAGCACTTCCCGATGGAATTTTGGCGTTTCTTTTGGGAGTTTAGTACACTTTTTTTTACCCCTGTAAAACGTGAAATTCTATTTTCTAGTAGTCATTTTCTGTTGAGTTAGAATTGAAGATTGTTATTGCTTTTTTTTTCTTTTTTTTTTTTTGGGGGGGGGGGGGGGGGGGGGGGTCGAGGGTCCACCATTAGAGATAATATGGAGGGCTTTCAACAAAGTAATGGAGTTCAATCATCTCCAAAAGCTACTTTAGCCAGGGTTTGATCTTCTTTCCATTGCCCTTAAAATTATTGTTTAACTTAAGTTTTGTTTCGAAAGATAAATAGTAACAGTTCTCAGCTTTTCTCATGTTACCCATACTAATAACACATATACATGTTATCCAACTTAATATTGTTTTTAATACATGGTTCAAAGTGCCATTTGAGTTTGTATACTTTGAGGATAATTTCTGAGATGTAAGTAATGAAACTACAACTTTCTATGGTTTTTTCCAAGCCCTATAACACTTACTATTGTATTATAATCCCTCATAAGATCAAGCACATGAAGGTAGAAAACAATTGCAATGTTAAAGATGATCTATCAAAAAAAAGGCATGAAGTTGAAATGTGTTGGATGAAAGAACTTGGGTTAGATAACACCAATAAAGATACTTTTTGTGGAAGACAACATGATTCTCTTGAGATCTCATTGATATTATGATGTACACTTTCCACTCAAATTTTCATCTTCCTTTAAGTTAGTGTACATATATTGGCAAACACCGCTTTTGATATGAAGCAATGGGAATCTTGATCATAAATAACATACATTCGCGAAGTATAAGTTCAGCAACTTCAATGTGGAATCGTACATACACTACCAGTGACAAGTAGTTTACCGCACAATCGATGTTCCCCCTGAATAAATAAGGCAAAGACTTTTAGTTATTGTATCTACTTATGTACTAATTAAGCTTAATTATGACCTCAGTTGACAATGAAGTCCATAATACCTACTTGTAATGGTAGCCAATGTGCCACTACGAGCAGTGTGAGTTGGGGTGGGGGATTAGGTGCTATCATGTCATGGATGTTAGTAAATAAATGGTTCAAGACTTAATCTTTTTGTAGCCCAACACTCACATCTCTAAAAGCCAATGGGAGTTCACATATATTGATGAACCAATGACTTATTGATATGGGAGATGTGGGAGCCACATAACCTAATTGACAAACATCGGGAACATGGGCATTTTTGTTTTTAAACCCCCTGCCATAAAAGAATGTGAAGTGTGTGTTTTTGTGGGGGGCCATAGTTAATCTTGTCAACTGTGGCCTAACAAATAGCTTAACAATTGAACTGCAAATGATTCAAAGAAATGAACAAGTAACCTCACTACTAAAAAGGACCATTTGTGATCGTTAAAATGGTGTGAAACTGTCAAAAATTCATTCGCTTTTCGCCATTATTGTAGAAGGGCTTCTAGTCTTAATGATGTCTATGGTTGGACCGCGAGGGCCTCTTTCATTTTTTTGGGATATTGTTTCAATTTTGCATACACAGACTTTGCTTCTTCGTTAAGGACACACGAAGCTAAGGTTTCATCTGGTCTATGTATATAGTTGTCATGGCCATGAGGGAACCCTATGAAACTCCATGAGACAACAATATGTAGTAAACGGTGCACGTGGAGCTAAAAACCAGTATTATTTTTTTCTTAATTTGTCTTTGTTTCTTTCCAAATTTCTCCATCAATGAAGGTTAATTAATATACACCTTCTGAGTCATCTCAAGCCAATTAGATGTTATGAATAACCATTACCCCTACTATTTTGTCCCTTTTCTGATTTTTTGCTTGCTAGAATGGAATCTATCTTATTTGAAATATATAAATAGAAGGTTAGGCTCATCCAAATTGTTGTGATATCTTCAAGATGCTTTAGAAATTTCTTAGGTTAATTTCATATTTGAAAACTACCCACTAGATTATTAAAGATAAACTAACATAACTATTCTAGTTGTCGTGACAGACACGATCAGACAACAGTCCCACCGGAAACCGGAACAAGAAGTAGAATGGAAACATGAAACAAGTTTTAAATCGAGAACTTAAACTAAAACTGACACAACGTTTACGACCAAAGGAGAATAAAACCGAGACATTGACAAGTAAGCTATCCTAGGAGACGATAGGATTTAGCGAGTTAAATTTGAACATGGACTCTGACTTAAATTTGAACTTAATCTCGTGTTGGTGTTGTGTGCATGGAGTATTGGCATAAGTCAAGTAATTAATGTTGTCAAAGTACTTTAAGGTCACATGGAAGTATAATGTAAAGATGCTCTTAACGAATCTATACGAGGATGGTAAATTCCTCAAAAGATTAAGTATTATCCGATAATGATAATTATTAATAAATAAGTAGTATTACGAATAACTATTTATTAAAATTTAACTAAATAAATTGTTATGTATATTGGATAAACCAATTTGGGTTTAACCAAGTTAATCTTTTAATTACATAGTAATCTAATGACTAATTGTTTTAAGTTTAACTTAGTTAATTAAAAAGTTCAATATCAAGATCACTAGGGCTCAAGATGACTATAGATAAGAGGTTACATGGGATTTTAGATAATATATAATTACAAATAATAGTCATGATCAAACCCTAGTTTCTTCCATCCCCGGCTTCCCAGAAACCTAAACTTGATCTTGGACCTTGTCATATAAAAATGTGCTTTCACATCCATCTAAGAGAGCGTAAAGTTTTGATTAGCCGCATATGCAAGAAAGATTCAAATAGCCTCTAGAAGGGCTATGGGTGTGAATACTTCTTTATAGTCACTTCTTAATCTTGTACCACAAGATAAACCTTTTTCTATAGCAACAACTCAATCGTCTTTCTTGTTATGGAAACCTAACATGTACCAATTTGAAGTTTTTCCGGTAGTAGGTCTACTAACTGCTAAACATTCAATTTGGAAAACTACTGAAATTCTTCTTGCATTGCTTTGATACAACAGTTTTCCTTCAAGGCCATGACAATATTTTTAGCTTAATTTCAGAGAAAAAGCAAGAGTATAAGCATTCGTTGATTGCTCCAAAGGTACTTCATGTACATACTCCGCTTTCTAAGGGACCAAATGTTGTCGGTAGGATGTGACTTTTGGATTCTTAGTTAAGGAACAATATCCACTTTTAATAATCACAGAAATTAGAGATGTTATTATTAGAAATAGCATAATCATCATTGGTTCAGTGAGCTCCCTAGAATGTGATTCAATAACATCTAATGTTGGAGTAACCCTAACTCCTTAATAGCTTCATATATCTTGATAGAAGGATCTGGAGATTAGTGTGTAGATCATTTAGTAGGGGTGGACTTTAATAATCGGTGGATGGTGTGCTATTTCTTGTGAATCGGTTGGCCAATGAATACAAAGGACTAACTTTGCCTATAATATTTTTCTTCTATGGAGGGATGTTCAAAGACTTGAAAACATACTCCATATCGAAAAACCAATAAAAACCATTACTAGAGTTGGCCTGATTAATCTCATGCTAGTCAACATCATTAGATTCCATCATAACTCTTTTTCTGTTGTTTTAGTAACCAATAAGATAATAGTTGCCAGCATTGGAATTGAACTTGTTTAATTAATCAGACGTGTTCAGTATAATGCTTTAGCACGTGATGTTTCTAAAGAAATTTATCATAGGATTCGCTTGTACATGATTTCATATGGAGTCTTTGTGCACCTATTAGTAATCAAGACTTGGTTTTGCCTAAAGCATGCAATATTAAAAGCTTCAACCTAAATTGTGACACACAATTTAAAATCTACTAGCATGGTTTACGTCCACTAAAGTACCAAAAATACGCCTTTACGATCAAAGTCGAGAATGATACTTTTGATGCACAGTTCAAAGCAAGAGGCTCAGGAAATCAAAATCAAGTCTTTCAAAATCTTTACAAACCAGACCGAAACTTCAGGTCATGCGAGAACATCTATGGTGCGAGCGTGGGGAGGGGGCGAGAACTTCTATGTTTAGTTTAAGTAGTTGTTTAGTTTTGGTGATTGTCACACTTGTCATTGTCATATTTTCACAAGTTTGTAATCAATCATTTATTGATATTGAAGATAAACCTTACTTGATTCTGCATAGGATCATAACTTGTGTGATTGTGTTAATTATTCTAATTATCATTTATTATGCATTTGATAATTGAGATCAATCTAGTTTTGTCAATTTCCTGAAATTTACAATTGTTATAAGAGCAATAGGTGCTCTTGATCTATTTAGTGACACTTTGAAGCTCGTTTTTGAAGATTTCTTATGGTTTTTGAGCTTATTTTTATGATATAATAAAAGTTGATTGAGTTTTGGTGATTTTGGAATTGTTGGAATACTTGAAAGTGGCTGGGTTTTGATTTTGACAAGTATATAGTTGAAAAGTGGACTCTTTGAATCAATTTAGAGACAATTAGGTTCTCACTTAAACGTAACTAAATAAACTAATCTCTAAACTTGTTTCTGGATAATTTGAGTGAAAAGAATAATGGCATTTTAGTAGAATTGAGACAAACTAACTAAGCGAGAACCTTTCAAAATTCATGAACTCATGTAAAAAATGTTTTCGCACTATAACTAGATTGTTTTCGCAAAAGATTGTTTTTGTCCAAGTTTCCGTGCGGAAATTTGCGGATTTCGCAAAATATGGTTATTTGATCAAATTTTCACTTGAAGTTGTCACAAGTTTAAAGTTTTCGTGTAAAAAGTTAGGAAAAAACATTTGCAATCTACAAATAATTTAAGGATTTTTAGAAATTTATCAAATTCAATTCAAGTTCTATAATGACTACTAACATCAATATGAGGAACATCACTGCTTCATTAAGTCTAGACATAGAGATTGGTACAAATACAAAACCCTTGAGACTTCTAAATGTGGATGATTATGCCAACTGGGATTATCATTTCAAAAATCATGTCAATTATACTGAACCACGTATGTCTAGGTCGATCAACATTGGACCTTATGCGCCCATGCATAAGAATGACAAAGGGGAGTTGGTAAAGAAACCAAATCATTTGTGGGATGAAGAGGGTATGAAGATGTTTAAGCTAATGACAAGGCATATGTTTTAATCACTATGGCTTTATACTGAGATTTCCCATAATTACAATGAATTTAGAGGAGCCAAGGTTCTTTGGAATTCTCTAGAAGCACATATAATAGAAATATAAGGATATGAGAGAAAGCAATAAGGATATGCTTAATCAAGAGTTTAACATTTTCAATCATGTTATTGGTGAATTCTTGAAGCTCAAATCACTTGTTTTGTAAAAAAGATGAAAAGTACCATGATTGTGTTAGAGAACATAGCTGTTAAGAAGAGGATGCTCAATTCATTACCCTAGAGTTGGAATAACTATTGTAAACTCATCAAACGAACCAAAGACTTGTTCACTCTCTCTTTTATGATTTCTACTATCAAATTTTATGATATGGATGATGAACAACGTGAATAAAATCATCTGAACTAAATGGGCCTGAAGCAATAGGTTTCTATGCTAAGATGGCTAGTAATCCATTACTACATGAGTTATACCTAGACGTGTCAACAACAACAATCCTGTTTTTCCAACATCAAAGAAGAAAATGAATCTCAAGTTCCTGAGTACCCATCTCCTATTCTATCATACTACTTTTTATCTCCATTCCAACAAATATGCATCAAGCATATGTAGCCAAAAAAAGCTCCACTCTTCCTAAGGAATTAGTTCAAACTGCTAAAGAACACTTAGCTTTATTCACAACTTTTATGTCACTCTATGAAACGTTCATGGTAGGAAGGCTAAGTGCTCCTAATCCTAATATTTTGGTTGATGACCATTAGCAAGTAAACCCTGATGATGTTAAAGAAAAAGATATTAAATACCAGATGGCTATGGTGGTTTATAGAGCCAAAAACTTTTTAAGAAGAAATAGTAGAAAGATGTTCGCTCTAAACAAATCAAGCAAGATAGGTTTTGATAAGTCTTCACTCATATTTTATAATTGTAACACCCTTGGGCACTTTGCTAGGGAATGCACAAAACCGAAGTCTAATAAACCTGATAAAGGAAAACAGATGGTAACTTTTGTGGTGGAATCAAACTATGAAAAACGAGGATCTTCAAGCAACAACAAAGCTCTAATCTCACAGACCAATACTGATTAGGACTGGTCAAATGAAATAGAGATACTGAAGTAAAGATGTCCACAACGTTGCTTGCTTGGATCAAGAAGGAAGAAGAAGTTGAAAAGAATGAGAATATGTTTGCTGAATTTGTTTTTAGTGATTTGCTTAGTGGTGTATTTGAAGATCAAATAGAATATGACGTTACTACATTACTAGAACGTGAAACTATTAAAAAAGAAGAAAGTTTGTTTGTGATAGTTGAAAAAGAAGTTGATATTTATAAAATGGTTGAAGGTTTTGTTGGGATTACTCCGGCATAGAAAAAAGCAGAAATGATGGTGGAAGAAAATTTATTGAGAGCTTTCATGCTAAATGTTGTTCCAAATACTCTTAAATCATCAAAACACAAATAGAGGTGTATAATATCTGTGTCCTAAAGACTCTGCTGAGAAAGTACAAAGATACAGAGCTCATAATGAAGACTTGATTTTAGAAGTTGAAAAACTTCAATATTAAATAAGAAATATATGTCTGATGAAAAGATTATAATAGAAAATAATTGATGTTCTTAACAAAACCATCTATTAATTACAATTGAATTTACATGAGAAAGAATGTGCCAAAAATTATTTAACACTAAGATATGATGAGCTTGCTTTGAAAATAAACAAACTTAACAATAAACTAGCCTCGACTAAACTTACTGTTGAGAAATTTAAACTTTTATTAACTATGATTAAAGGAATTAGCAAATCTCAGATAACTCAAAAGATTAATGGTGGTAATAACGGTGTTGGTTTTGCTAAAATTGCTCCACCAATAAATTATCATTACACGTGCATACCTTCATCTGATATTGCATCATATGAACACATGATATATATAGTCTGGTATTTTAACCAAAAAATAACTCAAAACCTTCAGTCAATGTGTCTTTGACTATCGATCCTAAAAAAATTAAAACTAAATATGTTGATGTTAAACTTTATGCAGAATCTTTAAAGATAGAGCGGGTGGTAGAAGATTGGAAAAGTGATGATGAGAATGTTTTTGAAGAGAATAAGAATAATAAATGTAATAGAAATAAATCTATCTATTAAAATTCTCATTCTTTGAATGAAAAGGTTGTTATTTCTAATTTTTAAATCATCATGTATAAAACCTTTAACCAAAATAGACAAACTGAAGGCTAAAATTCTACACAATGACTATAAATCTAAAGCTACACATATGACACAAACAAAATCTAACTTTAAGAAGGATATCAAGAATATATTTGTTTCTAATGGTACTATTGATATGGAAGTAAAAACTTTAATTTATTTGAACACTCAATTCCTAAAAAATAAAGTTTCTCATAATACTAAATCTGTAAAACCATATGTGTCTAGTACATGATTCACAAAGACTGGTCCATTTCCAGCAACTCTTTCAAAGGAGTCAAGTCCTACATGATATAGATCAAATCAAAGAAGATAAAATTCAAAAAGAAGCAAAGCTACTGTTAAAGAATCCAATGGCTAAAGATACAGTAAAGTCGGATTCTATGCCATATTTAATGGTTAATAGTGTGAACAAAACATGAGAATGAGCTAGACAAATAAGATTATTGGTCAAAATTAAAATACATCATTTCATTATCTTTTGCGGTCAAACAACATGACTAGATCGCAAAAGGTGATATATGATCACTTGGATCATCCTTGGTTTCCTAAAAAAATGTTGTTTTAAATGTGAAAACCCAAATCATATTACCAAATATTGTATTCATCGATATAAGTCACCAAGTAAATAACATTTTCATAATACTATTTGAACAATATATGTAAGGCCCCGTTCCCGGGACGCCTACAGTTGGTCATTCATCGCACATAAACAAATAATTACATTTAACTTTCATAAAATATTGTAGCGGAATCATCAAAATAGACATCTCATTACATTATAAAAGCTTTTGCCAAATAATACATCGTTAATCAGTTACAAAATATATTGTTGCATTACATCACAAAAGCCCTATATAAATGGATGCCATCCGAAAAGAGCTGAGTAGCCTCGCAGCGCCATCCTCAGCAACATTACCTGCCAACTGGAAACACATAAAAAGTCAGCGTTGCTGAGTGAGTTCTAGTTTTATAGTAAAATATACTTTACTTTCATTAAAATCGTTCATTTCTTTTGCATGATCACACATCATACATACACATAGATAATATCATTATTATCTTCTCCATTCGTTCATTCATTATTACATCTTTACTTGCGCATTTGATATCTTCCGTACCAATACCATGTGCTACACCCCAAACTATATGGCTACTAGGCCGAAGTCTATAAATGGACAGCTGAGCGTGTGCCGCAGTACCGGGGTAAGCGGTAGAGGTTCCATACAAATGGTCGATCACAAAGACGGACCCCAATGTGCATCCTCCCGGGGTAGCGAACCCGCACACCGTTCGGCTAACACCTTATAATTGGCGTGTCCCGTTATCAAATGCTTGCAAGACTTTCATTACTTTCGTTCGTTTATGCATGCATTCAATTCATGTTCCCCTTTTTATCATCTTTTACTTTACGTTACAAATACTTTCAATTCATTCATTAACATAACACGTAAAGCCACAAGAAAGATAAACATTCATCATAATCAGGAACATCATGCATACATAAGATACATCATACATAAATATGCGACGCCAACAGTCATCTTACATGAACTTATGGGAATTTCCATGTCAAAACCACTTCTGCACTTTCCCCAAAAGTCAGTAATTAAACTACACGTTTCCCTGGGTACAACAGCCCTGTTTGGGCGTATGGACATCCCTCAGTCGCATGGCCTCCAGGCGACTGAACATCTTGCGATTTGACTCATGCGGATGAACATCCATGCGAATGGACATCGAGTCGTGCGTATGGACCTCATGCGGATGGAACTAATGCGAATGAGCACCTATGCGGCTGACCTCATACGAATGGACTCACTGCGAACGAGTCCCATGCGATTGGAACTAGTGCGACTAAGCACCTATGCGACTGGACCCTCAGTCGTATGACTTCCCATGCGACTAGACCCCCAAGCGTACAAATGAAACCTTAGTCGTGCGAATGAACCCTCAATCGTGCGAATGAACCTTAATCGTGCGAATGAACCTCAATCGCACCTCATTCGGCCGTATGGCCTCCAGTCGGTCGCCTAGCCCTAGCTCATGCAGAAAGGAGTTCATCCCGAACCCAATCTGCCATTTTCGACCTCCAAGCTCATCCAAACCCATTCTAAGCCTAAATCAACCATCCTAGACCTTAGGAATGCATACCACAACACCATACAAGCACACACAAGCCCGGAAACAAACTCCAAACGCATCACATGCAACACACCCAAATGGGTCAAATACACACACATACAAGAACGGGTTTTCTATGCTTTGCAGCCCCAAAATCGTTTGAAAACAAGTAAAAGTGGGGTTTTAGAACTTACACAAACGATCACAACGAGAAGAGCTTCGATTGGACTAGCTACTCAATGATTTTGCTCACTCGAACCAACCCGAACCAACTTTTCTTCTTCTTTTCTCCCTTTCTCTCTTCTCCTCTTTTGTTTGGCTGAAATGTGAGTATGGGGAGAGGGTAAGGGCTGCCCTCTCCCTTTAATACCCCCTTGTACTCAACTTTCTCTAGGTGGCTAGTTTGGTCCCTCGACTTTGGACTTTATTTCTTTTTCTTCTTCGTTCGTCGGCTTCAAAATCAATAAATAACCGGGTGTTACAATATAAAACAATTTTTTACAATCAATAGTAATTCAAACTGAAAGGCATTTCAAAAGGCATTTGTTAGACCAAATTGTTTTCAACACAAAGTGAAATCTAGTTTTCAAACAATTCTAAAAGGACAAATGTGAAAACCAGAAAATCACAAGTTGTTGCAAAATGTGAAAAAAATTGATAAAACAAAATCTACATCAATGGCAATAACAGTAAAACCAAAAGAGGACATGATGCATTATTTTTTTTTCAAAAATGGAAAGTTAAAGTTCATTATGCACCATTAGAAAATAAAATAGAAAAATTCTGATAATAAAAATAATGATCTTAACATTTGTCACATACATGGATGAGAAAATTTTAACCAGGCCTACCTTGGTTTAGGTTCCCAAAACACATGACGAGGAACATTTCACTATTACATGATTTACAATATTTTAGTGGTGGATTTTTATTTTAGTTAGGATGAAAAAAAGGAAAGACTACCAGAGAGGAAACTGTGATAAATGAGTTTAAAGTTTTAATGATGTGAATTATGTTGAAGACTAAAGCATAATATGTTGAGTGTCTCGTAAATTGTGATAAAAACTATTCAACTCATTTCATAACAAAAGAATGTAGAATTTTTATGCCGGGATTTGTAATTCCCGATGAATGGATTTTGTTGAGAACTCCGAGAGATAATGATACCTATCTCTTAGATATGAATAGTCCATCTTCCATGTTAGGGCATCATTGTCTATGCCATGTTAATCTCAAAACAATGATCAAACTTATTCATGGAAATCACATGGTTGGCTTACCATAGAAAGAATTTCATCTTGTTGAATATTGTTTATCATGTTCCAAGGTTAAGTAACATAAACTTTCTCACAAACTCATTGCACATAAATCTGTTGATTAAGTTTTGCAATTATTACACATGAATCTCTTTGGTCCTGTGAATGTCTTAAGTCTGGGATGTCGTTCTTATTGTTTAGTTATTACCAGTGACTTTTCTAGATTCATACGGTTTTTCTTGTTAGTAACTAAGGATTAAACTCCTTATCTGCTTATCAGTTTTATGACCCTTGTGGAAAATCAAGTTAAAGTCAAGATAAAGTGCATTTGAATTGATAATGGTGTTGGACTCAACAAGTGAATTAAAGGATAATGCCTACCATAATCAATCAAATATGTTCGAACATCCAAACAATCATTTACCAACATACAAACATCAACAACATTCATAGCAAACACTAATTATTGTTGAAATTTCTTTTCAGATTTTATGGATAAATGTAATTTTTTCTAAGTCTCTAAAGTAGATGAATAATTAAGTCCAAGTGTAGACAACGGATGCGCATACACACACCGAATGACAAAGTCACAACTGATGAACAACTATTCACAACGGATGTCAAATTCACAGTTGATAAACTATCCACAGCGGGATGTTCAATACCCAAAGCGGATGTTCAATATCCACAGTAGATGAACATTCCATAGCGGACGACAACAAAGCAAACAATACAAGTATTCACAATGGACAACATTCTTACACAGCAGACATCTCATTTATCATCCACAGTAGATAGTCATCATCCATAACGGATAGCTTATAGACTTAGGATTTTATGTAATTTTTTATACATAAAGGTATTTCTTTAAATGTACATAGTATGTACATAGGCTATAAATAGCCGTATACCCTAATACTTTGTAAGGTTTTGAGCAAATTATCAATCATACAAGCAATTATCATTCATCTTAGCATTCAATTATACAAACACACTATCACACATACACAATAAAGATCATATCAATTATCATGGGTTTCCGTACCATGATTGTATGAGTATTGATTCATACACCTACTCTTATTGTTTTGAGAGATTGAAAAGGTCCTTGGGGGATTCAACATCTGTTCATTTCAACAAAACTTGAATCCACCAGCAGTTGTTATTAGAGTCATGGCTCAAATCATACACTGATTTTTTATCTTCTCAATCAATATGATCTATATGGTTCATTAGCTTCATATAATATATTTCGAGCTTGAAACCTACAAAAAAACCTTCTTCTACATCATACATTTATCAAATGTTCAAAAACAAGATTTAACAATATTTTTGGTTCATTTGGAAGAAGATTCTATGTTTTTGTTGTTAACAAAACTTTTAAAATCATCATTACACTGTTTTCAAACAAAAATCACAAAAATCAAAAAACCTAATCGCTTTCAAAGGATTTATGGATAAAACAGTACACACACTGTTCTATCAATTTTCTTCAAACTAACATTGTTTTGGGTGATTTGAATCCATAATGTGTTTAAACATCATATCCGAGTTGTTTAATACAAGAATCAGGCATTAAACTTCATAAAAACAATAAAACAATCGTTGTTTCTTCAAGGGTATCATAGTCGCAACTGTTCTAGGTTAAAACCTAAGTTTATCATTAGCATCAAATCTTCAAAATTTACGGATATTTTGTTGATTTTCATAAAAAACAAGTGAAGAAAATGTTATCATTTCAATTTTTTAAAAATTATTAAGTTTTCACTTTTTGATTGATCAGCCTCCTTTTATAAACATATTAATTGCTTTTAGGGTTTTGACTTTTTTTGACCAAAATTAAAAAGGTTTTGACTATTGACTTATAATTCCCTCAGCATTGAACATCATTATTGTGCCATTACTGACATAATATTGGACTTAATTATTAAATTAAATTCCTAATTTGGTAATTTAAAGTCATCAAACAACTCAAAAAAATACTAGTGACCTTAGGATAAAACAAAGTTAGCACCGAGCTAATTAATCAAACAAATTTAACTTAAACTGTTAAGTAAAAAATTAACAGTCATGTCAGACGAAGTTTATGGATCCAAGAGTAGTCTCAAACCACTGAGGCTAAAGAAGAAGGCTTCTTTCAACCAATGAAAAATTATGTTCAGAAACTGGATTATTTCCCAAGACCTAAATTTGTGGACTTCCACAACTGAGGGACCATACTTTCTAGTGACTTTAGGTCTGGATTATAACATACAGAAACCAGTGAGTTTAAAAAGTGTAGCTGGTGATGACTTGAAGAAGGTCAAAACGAATATGAAAGCATATAGTGTTCTAGCAATGACTCTGCCATTTGAGATATTGACTAGATTAGGAAATTTCAAAACAGCATATGAACTGTGGAAGGTTCTTCACACAATGTGTGAAGGAAGTGATGAAACAAGGAAGATCAAGAAATAAAACTTGAGAACCTAATATGGAACTTTCCATCATTTTCAGGGTGAATCCATACCACAGCAGCTTCATAGATTCGTACAACTGGTGAATAATGTTGGATCAAGTAAGGCTGGTGCAACCAAAACAAACACTTAGAACATTTTTTGGTGCAACTGATGAAGAACTTTAAAAGGCAAAAGAAGAACTTTTGAAAGCAAATGCTGAACTTCCGAAGGTCAAGGCAAAAAGAGCTTCCGAAGAGGAACTCTAACTTCTAAAGACAAAGTCTTCCCTCTTCCGAAGATCAACATTAGAAAAGTTCAAGACAATGACTTTCGAGGTACGAAGATCATCAAGCCTCGGAAGCCAGTTAACCTTCCGAAGAACCTGCTATGAACCAGTGGACATAAGTATTGACCTTCTGACAGATCAGCTGCAACCTCTGATATACTACATGGCACTTTCCCACACCCATGTAGTTGACCATACTTTATTCAACTGTTCATTCCTTATTAGTTAGTACAGTTATCAACTTTAGTTGGTGACAAAAGGTAAGTCATGGACATGTCATGACTACCAAATCTTAGATAGTATTATATCTAAGATACCTTACCTTTAGCAATGTAGTATTTGCTTTAGTCATAGGTTCTCAGCTGGTATCAAAGTATAACTGACTATAGATAGCAGTATACATAGTTTCTCACTGTAACTCTTTAAACTTGATTGTAATAGTCTTGTAACACTTTGAGTTAAGAAATAATATATACACGTAACTGAAAAACTATCTTATTGTATTCTGCTTACTTAGTATATTACCATAAACTCTTAAGGGATTCTGCATCATCAAAACAGTGACTTAGTGAGTTTGAGACATAATACTTGTGTTGAGTGATAAAAACTGATCCTGCAATTTGTATCAAGCTTCTTAGGCTCTTGATTGTGAGATCTTACCATCCAAATCAACCTTTTCTTCACTCATACTTTCACCACACTCAAAATGGCCCTCAATCAAAAATCATCTGAAGGTGAAATAGGGACAATGTCCAAAGAACCCATCATCACCCCTGAGAACTTCAGATCTTGGAGCAGACGTATTGAAGGTTTCATTAGGTATCAAGACATCATGACATGGAAATCTATCACAATGGCCCTAACAAGCCAAGGGTTGCAGCACCGGTTGGCAATGGTGCTACGATAGAGAAGGCTTGTTGAAGACTATTCTGATGAAGACCACAAGCAACTATAGATCGATAGAAAAGCAATGACTGTTCTTAAGACTACCATACCCAACTCCATCATGGTGGGGTTTGAGCATTGTCAGTCAGCCAAGAACTCTTTGATGCTTTGTATCATATGTATGCTAACTCCCAACGACTCCAAGAAAGATTCCCTGAAGCAACAATTTGAAAACTTTCTTACATTGCTGGAGAGACCCTCAGCTAGCAATACTTCGGGTATATGGATCTTATTTCATCACTTTAGTCTGTGGGAGTGACTCTGAGATGAGAGATCTCTCAAGAAGTTCATGAGTGCACTTCTAAATGAGTGGAGTTTCTAGTGTGTCTCTATCAAGAGGATAGAGAACTTAAACTCTCTCACGATGACTGAACTATATGGCATCCTTGATGGATACCGTGTAGAGATGAAAACAAAAGAGGCCACCAGGTGAGTAGACCCTCAAGCCTTCCTGCGAGCAACACTTTAATGGTTACTAAGGCTCAAGACCCCCTAACCTTAGCAGTACCTGACTTACTCCTACCAGCCATCCTATTCTTATAGGCCATACATTACCTATCCTAAGACTCCAAGGTCTCAACAGGTCAGTTAAGTCCTTTCTAAGATAGCTGTGCCTTTGTCTCAGGAAATGGACATTCTAGTGATTTTTAGTTTTGCTTTGATGATCTATAATGTTTCAGCCCAGATGAATTCGAGTACATGGACATTGTCCAACAGATGTCTCTGTTAACTTACAGGGCGAAGAAAATTTTTAAGAAAACTGTAAGGCAATTTCCCCAAAACCCAACTAACAGCAAGTTCGGGTTTGACAAGACAAAGGCTATATGTTACAGCTGTAACCAACTTGGCCACTTTGCCAGGGAATGAAAGGCTCCCAAATCCAACCCGGGAACCTCTCAAGCCTTCACACATCCTACCACACCTAAAACAACCGGGAAGTCAACTGAACAACACACAGCTGCTGTTGTTCAAGAGTGGACTAGAGCTTCATGGTGCAGGATGTGACCCTTGCTCAAGTATTGATGGCTGGAACTGATGACATCAAGGTATTTTTGAACACCTCTGTACTCCAGCTTGTATTGCTAAAGTTAAATTGTATCAGGACTATAATATAGAAATTAAATATGATATTGAGTCTTTAAATATCCTTAAGAGTGATTTTAAAAGACTGAATCTAACTATAAAATGAAAACTGATGAGTTGGAGAAACTGTGTCCTTTTAAAACATGAACATACCAACTATAACACCCAAATCAAAGATTTAATCTCCAAATTGAGCGAGGCTCAAGCCCAGCTAGTCATGGCTGAGGCTCAAGCTATGAAGCATGCTATTTCTGAGCAAAACTTCCAAGTCATTCTTGCATCATCCTCCCACTCAAAAATTCATTATTAAAACAAAGGTGGGTTGGGAACCAATAAAATTGCTCCATCATATTCTTATGAGTCTATCAGACAACCAAGATATGGGACCAAAGAGCAAGAGGTTCCAACTGTTAACCCACCATCCCATAAGTTGAAGAGTGATGCAACTATGGAAATCATCACAGGGAAGGATCAAGTAAATCAACCCATTTCCACAAGTGATGATCAACCCCTAACAACCAAAGCCAGAAGAAACAGGGCTAAGGCAGCTAGAAAAACTGCCAAGAAAGTGGCTGAATCCAAGCTGAAGATAGACCCAAAACAAAAGGGTATGTTTATTCCAGCCGGATTCTAAGTGGTTGGAAGCTCTGATCTTGTAAAGGAGTGTAATACCAGCACTACTGTCCACTAAAGGATTAGAAGTTGAAGGAGAAGACTGTTGATAAAGACAAGAAGAGCAAGAAACAACAGTCTTCACATCCCCTGAAGGTTAACATTGCATGCATAATGTGTGATCTTCAAATCCATATGGCAAAGATTGTTACTATAATCCTGCAAGCACACATTATGCAAATGATGTTAAGAAAGAATGTGTCAAGGAGAGTTTTACATTTGGACCCTATCACATGGTCCAAATTATAAGAAAAGGAAAGCTTGTTTCCCAAGCAAAGTTTCTTTTGGAAGAAACTCATTCTTCTGAAGGGAAATTAGCTTCGGAAGATAAGGCTAAGAAAAATCACAAGAACAAAAGAGTTCCTTTGAAACCTTCTGAAAAGAAGACTACTTCGGAAGAAAAGGTGAGGAAAGCTTCTTCCGAGAAGAAAGAAGCCTCAGAAGTATGCGATGCTGCCCAAGCTTCATCAAGCTCACCTACTTTGATTAGCCAAGGGATGGATTGGAAGATCAAACAAGATGCTACAACCCAATCCTCTTATTCACAAACATCTATTAAACCCCCATGCATACACTTTAGTTCAATTAAATTCTCATCATTAGAAAAGCCCAAGACCATCAAGACTTGGGTTTCCAATAAAAACTAACTTTTTTCACCTTATGTGGTGGGACATCCACATGACAAAAATGACAATGTGTGGATTGTAGATAGTGGATGCTCCAGGCATATGACTGGAAATAGATATCTTCTTTAATAATTTTAATATTTTGATGGAGGTCCTGTTTAATTTGGAGGTGAGGCAGGAGGATACATTTCTGGCAGAGGAAGTGTATCCAACGGCAAGTTAAGAGTCTACAAAGTTAATTTTGTCAAACAGCTTGAACACAATCTCTTAAGTGTTTTCAGTTTTATGATCAAAAGCACCAAATGCTTTTCACAGAACATGAGTGTATTATCCTCAAACCCGAGATGACAATTCCTCAGGAATTGGTGCTTCTTAGATCTCCGAGGAAAGGGGATATGTACAAGTTGGATATGAACAATACTTCCCTATTGGGTGAAGTATCATGTTTTCTTTCCAAAGCTGATGATGATGAGTCAACTCTGTGGCATAAATGAATGTGTCATATTAATTTCAAAACCATGAATAAATTGGTTAAAAATAACTTGGTACATGGTTTGCCTAAAAAGAAATTTTTCTGCAAAGATAACTGTGTTGCATGTCTGAAAGGGAAGCAACATAGAGCATCTCATAAATCCAAAGTAGTTAACTCTATCACCACTCCATTACACTTATTGCACATTGATCTATTTGGTTCCACAGGTATAATGAACATTCAAAGGAAATCATACGGCCTTGTGATTGTTGATGATTTTACTAGATTCACATGTGTATTCTTTTTAAGAACTACAGATGAAACTGCTGAAAATTTAAAATCTTTTATTTTTAAAATTAAAAATCAACTTGATCACAAGGTTAAGATAATTAGAAGTGATCAAGGGACTGAGTTTAATAATCAAGTTCTTGACTTATTTTGTAACTCAAAAGGAATTGCTAGATAATATAGTGCTCCTAGAACTCCTCAACAAAATGGTGTTGCTGAGAGGAGAAATAGGACACTTATTGAGGCTGCTTGAGCCATGTTAGCTAATTCAAAGCTACCTCTAACATTCTGGGCAGAGGCAGTCAGCACTGCATGATATGTGCAGAACAAAGTTCTTGTAATTAAGCCACATGGAAAGACCCCTTATGAGCTATGGAACAAGAGGCCATCGTTCATTGGCTTTCTTAGGTCCTTTGGCAGCAGATGTACCATACTTAACACAAAGGACAATTTGACAAAATTTGCTGAAAAGTCGAATGATGCTATCTTTGTTGGATATTCCTCCAACTCTATTGCCAATAGAGTTTACAACATTAAAAATCAATAATATGAGGAATCATCCAAGATTGTTGTTAATGAGCACACTCCTTGTGTTAGGGGGAATGGACCTGATCACATCTTTGATTTAAAACTATTTTCAAACTATTCTAAACCCTCTTGTGAGAATGTTTCAGCTGGAATAGGTACTCAAAGTGATTCTGACAATGATCAACTGTTTGAGTTACCCAGACCTCTTCCAAGTTCTCCAAGATTTGCTGAAAATCAAGCTCCCACCACTGGAAGATCCGACAGTATAACTATCACAAGATCAAGTGGAGCTTCAACAAGTTGTCAACAAAATGAGCCTCAAAACTCATCCAGTGATAATGTACAACACCAAGTTGATGGAAGCAGCATTTTGAAGGAAGAGGCAACTGTTAATACTGCTCCACAACCAACTGATACTGATGTTGTCTCTCCTTCATTCAATCAGTCCTTATTGAATGAATGTGAGATATCAGGTGGGTTGAATCAATGCAAGAAGAATTGCTTCAATTTAAAAGACAAGAGGTTTGGAACCTATGTCCACTACATCCGGTCAAGTACCAATATGCACTAAATGGGTATTCAGGAACAAGAGAGATGACAAAGGCTTGATTATCAAGAACAAGGAAAGACTAGTAGTTCAAGGGTATGCGCAAGAGGAAGGAATTAATTACACTGATGTCTTTGCACATTTTACATACTTTAGGCAATGAGGATCTTTCTTGCATATGCAGCATCCAAGTACTTTACAGTTTACCAGCTTGATGTCAAGTGTGCCTTTTTGTATGGGGATATAGACAGGGAAGTCTATGTGTGCTAGCCTCTAGGATTTGAAGACTCACAGCACCCCACCTATATGTGCAAATTGGATAAAGCTCTCAATGGGCTGCACCAAGCACCTAGGATGTGGTATGAGATTTTGTCTTAGTTTCTCCTGAAAAATGGTTACACCATAGGTACCATAGACAAGACTTTATTCATAAAAAAGTCTGGAAAAGACATTTTGGTCGTACAAGTCTATGTTGAAGACATCATATTTGGTTCATCAAATGACCAAATGTGTAAAGACTATGAGAGTATTATGAAGAAGAAATTTGAAATGAGTTCCATGGGAAAATGGACTTTTTCCTTGGAATTCAGGTAAAACAGATGAAAGAAGGGTTCTTTATCATCAATCTAAGTATGTTCAAGACATCTTAGAAAGATTTAATATGAAAGATTGCAAGCCAGCAAAGACTCCTATACCAAGATATCACAATCTTTGTCTTGAATCTAAAGGGGAAGATACTGACCAACATCATGTTTGCAACTTGCATCTGTGCAAGATATCAGGCTGCTCCAAAGGTATCTCATCTAGTCGCTGCCAAGAGAATCCTTAGATATCTCAAAGGAGCACCTAAAGTGGTCTCTGGTATCCAAGGAACAAAAACTTCAATCTCTATGGCTACACTGATAGTGATTATGGTGGCTGCAACATCAACAAGAAATCAACATCAGGAGGATGTTAGTTTCTTGGTGGAAGGATAATTTCATGGAAATGCAAGAAGCAATCCTATGTCTCAGTGCTGCTGCTAGTTGCTATGCTTAGCTGTTGTGGATTGAAAACTAGATGTTAGATTATGGATTCAATTTCATGGAAACTCCTATCCATATTGACAACAAGAGTGCCATTTCTATTATAGAATATTCGGTCAAGCACTCCAAGACTAAGCACATTTACATCAGGTATCATGTCATTAGAGATATTTGCAGGATCGGGTTTTGTCACTTAAAACTTGGATTTCTCTCAAACTCACTTATGCTACACTCTATTCAGATGAAGTAGAATCTCTTCTAAGAGTTGATAATAAGATAATAAGTAGCAAAGAACACAAGGGAATAATTTTCAAGGCACTTGTATATATTACTTCTAAACTCAAAGTATTACAAGACTCTTACAAGCATGAAACAAGAGTTACAATGAGAAACTATATATACTAGATCCTACAGCCGGATATACTTTGATACCAACTGGAAACCTAAGACTAAAGCATATACTAAAATTTAGATAAAGTATTATCTAAGATATGGTAGTCATGACATGTCCATGACTTACCTTTTGTCACCAACTAAAGTTGGCAACTGTACTAACTGATAAAGGTAAACAGTGAAATAAAGTATGGTCAACTACATGGCTTTTGAGAAAACGCCATAAAGTATCTCAGAGGTTGCAGTGGAGTGTCTGAGAGACCATACTTATGTCCACTGGATAATAGTAGTGTCTTCCAAAGGTAAGTTGGCTTCGGAAGAACAAGTTCTTCCGAAGCCACTAATACTTCGGAAGAGGCTACTATACTTCCGAGGCTTGAGGACTTCTTTCATACTTCGGAAGTTGAATTCTGATCTTTCACTCTAAGTCTTGATCTTCGGAAGTGAATACTTTGTCTTCGGAAGTTGGAGTTTTCCTTCGGAAATTGATCTTACACTTTGTCTTCGGAAGAACTCCTTTTCCTTCGGAAGTTCCACACTTAACTTCGGAAGTCCTTTATTAGTTGCACCAAAATAGTCTAAGTGATTTGGTTTTGGTTGCACCAGCCTTTCTAGATCCAACAAACTCCCCCTAGGCTGACGCTACCAAAACCTTACTTGTCTCTGCTTCTCAAAACCTTTAACACCAGGGACAAAAGATATTTGTCTGTGTCCTTGTTCTTCCCCAAAGTGGTGCTGAGAAGTTTGTACAAGTCATTAGTGGATAGGAGATCCAATCTATCATTCTGAATGACATGTACCCTTTGTTGTGCCCCCCTGAGAAGAGTTAGTTGACGAGAGTTATAGTCATACTCCCATCTAACTATGGATTCAAGTTCAGGACCCTCAACCATCTGTAGAAAGGCTTTGCCTTTGGTTGTTGATCCCTTCCTTTTCTCCTCCTCTCTCAATTTCAACTCTTCTTCAATCTTGGTCCTAGCAGTCAGCTCGGCTAGATGAAGACTGCCCAGGTGATTTTTGATGTGAGCAGCTACCTCATAGTTAGAGGGGTTGGAGACTAGCTTCTCTGCTAACTCAGCAATATCAAATCTGCTTAAGTGTAGTAAAGATGTAGCATTTAGTCTGTTTAGCTCTCCACTACCTCTCTCTCAACAACAAAGTTGTGAGAAGAGTCTTCGAACCTCCACTGGATGATCTTCTTCATAGGCACAAGGGGTTGACTTGGTACCTTGTCATCTTTCTTGGTATCCAACAGAGTCACCAGCCTTCTCCTTAGCTTCTTTTCTTCCTCATTTAAAGTATCTGAATTGAGGCTAAGGAGATTTGCAGCTTGGTCCAATGTTCCTCTAGGCAGATCAAGAAATTGATCTCTAGTGAGGGAACATGAGGATCCATCAACATAAGTCAGTTTGACAGAATCCTCCTCACAGGAAATGTCGCTTAGGGTTGTGCAGTTGATGAGCTTTGTCTTGATTGCCTTGAACTCCTCTAAGGAGAGATGTTTAGAAGGCTGAGGGGATGGTTTGGGAGGCTGTTGGATAGATTGTGGTGTTTGAGTTCTAGCTAGTGCTTTGGGTTGGATGATGGGTAGTTTAGGTGGTTGAGGTGAGGAGATTGGTAAGGATGATGGTGTAGGTTTAGGGGTGTAAAGTTCAGTGGTTGGTTCGATTTTGATAGGGAATAGAAAAGGAATTGGTTCAGGTAGTGGTTGGGTTTGAGGTTGGGGTTGAGTAGTTGGTTTGAAGATCATCCCCTATCCCCTTCTATACATCTCCTTCCTCTTCCCCGAGAAAATATTAGCCTTTATGTCACTGACATGTCGCTGGAGGGTCTTCTCAGACATAGGACCCACCTGCCTGCCAGAGAAGCCATGAGCCCGGAGATAGTCTTTCATCCAGGCCTTTTCACTTATCTTCTTGGCAGCAGCTAGTCCTGCTTCCTCTTCCTTCTTCCTCTTCAACATCAGCTTCTCCTTGACAGCTCTCTTTCTCTCCTTCTCCATTTGATCTTGCTCTTTGTTGAAGAGCCATAAGATCGTATCATTGTTGTGTGGAGATAGTTCTTCTAGAGAGAAACCCCTGGAGGTTAGGAAAGTTATCCTTCCCTCCTAAGTTGTTGATCAGCTTCTCTTTCTTTCCTCTCCCTTTCTTCCTCTAAAGCCAACCTTGCTGCTTCTTCTTTTTGCTGTTTTTGCAGCAAAGTTGCCTTTTCCAACTCAACTAAATCCTCTAGTGGTAGCAGGAGTACATCTTCATTCACAGCTCCTAGATTGACAAGTCTGTCAATGATTTCGACCCTTCTTTTATTGTTGACAGCCTCCTGGTTGGCTGCAGCTGCTTTGCTACTGGCAGCTAGCAGTTTTCCAGTTGGAATTCTACCTTTTCTTTTGAGCTTTTCTAACCTTGCTTCCTCCTGAAGTTCTTCTTTAGTCATCTTCCTCTTTCCTTGACGTCTTCAGAAGTGCTAGACTTTGGGGGTTCTTGGATGGAAGTTTCCGGTTGAGTGGTGGAAATGGGAGATGGAGTTAATGCTGATGTTTGAGCTAGGGGTTGGGTGAGAAAATCCTCCCTATTAACCTCAGATGCAAGTTCTAGGCTTGCATATGTGACTATTAGCTCATCGGATAAAGAGAATAGTCCTTCCGCAGCTGCGATCTCAGCTTCGGAAGATTGAAGTTGTTCTTCTGAGGCTTTGACTTGTGCTTCGGAAGTTTATGAGAATGCACACTCTGTCCCAACTCTCTCAGTTGCTGGGCCATCAGTCCTTGTTTCCCCTTCAAAATTAATCTCAGGTTCCACTTGGACCTTAGGTTGACCAACTTTCTCAATAGTGGTAGAAGGTGCATTTAACCTCTGAAGCTCTTGAGCTCCAAAGTAAATCACAGACAAGTCAGGACTTGGCTGTTCAATGAGAGATTCCAAGAGGAACTTGTTGAAGAACCTGTTGAGATCTTGGAGCATCCTTTGATCCATTTGAATTACAACTGGAGGAGGCTCAGGAAAATTTGAAGCTTGTTGCATAGGGTATCTTGAACTTAAGAAGTAAGAGCTTGACTCTATGGTTCCTCTTGTCTTTGGCTTTGTCCCTGAACACTCTCCCCCTTTTTGGTAGCATCATCTTAAGAGCTTGATGAGCTGGAGGAAGAGGTCAATGAGACCTGAATTGGTACATGCCTAACAGACCTCTCAATCTGTTTCTCAGCTAGTTTGGCCTTGAGATTTTCAATCTCAAGTTGCTGAGTGGCAGACCTATCCTCTAAAGTCCTAACATTAGATTCAAGGTTTGAGACTTTAGAAAGTAGGTCTTTAATGGTGAGTTGAAGTCTTCCCTCATCTTCTTTTGAAGAATCATGGGGAGATGAGATAACATACCTAGTATGTTCATCCTCACCACCATATGTGGTTTCTTGGCGCCCTGGTTTCCCTTGCTCAATGATGTCTTTTTCAGAGTCATCAAAGGGCATGGTTGCTGTAGATTCAGTCTCAGTAATGTTACCACTGTCCTGAAGGTCCATTGAGGCTCCTTCAGTAGTGACAGCTGAATCTACATGAGTCCCCTACACATCAATGGGACTCACCTCAGTAAAGGCTTGCTGATGGGGGCTAGAGATAAGAGATCTCTCTGGGCTCTAGTGATCCTTAAGAGGGTGTGGTGCATCAACTTCATTGCCCTGAAAAGACATAATCTCTTCATCAGTTCCTATTAGTAGGTCAGTAAAGGATATAGAGGTTCAGCCTAATGACCCGAGACTTTAATCAATGTCTAAAGGTATTGAGCCTATGGTGGGGCTGTCCCTTTTTGGCTGCTCAGGGGAGTATAAAGACTCCCCCTGAGGGTTTTCAGCTTGGGTTTCGGGCTTATGGGTTTGAGATTGAGGAGACTCAATACCCATATTGAGGTCAATTGTGAAGGATGGTTGGACCTCAGACAGAGTGGGAGCCCATTGTTCCACTCTAGTCTTTTTGGATTGAACAGGAGGAGCTTGTTCAATCAGAGAAGGTTGAACAAGGGTTCGTTTGGGGCGTCTTTGATAAGTGATAGTGATGGGGTGAGAAGGTAGATTTGGCAGTGTGAGGGTAGTTGCTGGTGTGGGTTCATCACATGTGGAGTTAACAGGGATGTCACCAGGAGCCATTGGCTCAGTCATACCTAGAAGAAGTGCAGTATATTTTCCGGTGAAATTGGTGGACACTCTCTTCAAAGTCTTGAAGATGGTCGGTTTCATTTGAGGAGCAGTCAGAGCAGCTGCACAGACAAGCTGACTCTGGTCCAGCTCACTGTTGATTATGTGCTGAAGGAACCTGGAATACATGAAGAATGTGTCAGTTGGAGATTCCCCATAAGATTGGTCAGCACAAACCTTGAGTAGTTAAAGCGGAGGCTTCTCACCAATCCATGAACTAGGCACCCTAGTTCATATGGGATTTGATCCCATCCCCCAGATTTGTTGGACAAGCAATGAAGAACAACATGCAGCAGGAACTTCCAGTTGTAAGAGAAGTTAAACTTGTAGACGGTTGACCTGCTTACATCTCCACCATATCCCATTTGGATATAGGTGTTGTCCAAATCTGTCTTGGGGAACTCTGTAGGAGCGTCCTCATCATGAAGCTCGAGATGCTCCCTGATGAGTTGTTCGGAAATGACCAACTCCTGGCCATAGATGCTCGATCTTATTACCCGAACCCCATGTAGGGTTTCAATCTGATCATTGGCCCAAAATTCAGCCATGTGATTTGAGTAAACTATGGGGTTAACAGTCAGAGCAGTGTAATAAGATGATTGGGTAAGAAAGGAGATGATATCTGAGAAGTCGGCATCCCTTGAAGAATCAAGGAGTGCGACTTGGTTGTGCTGAGGGTTAAGTGTCATTGAGAAAGTTGCAGGAAAATAGTTCGGAATTGGGTGAATTGGGGATGGAGGAAGCTTTTAGGGCAGTAAATTTGGTAAAAAGATGAAAGTGATTAGTTGGGGTTATTTAAATGGCTGAGATGGCGGTTTAAGGGGTTTGGATAAGATGATGGGATGTTTTAGTGGAGGATGTGACAGGGGCAGTAAGGTTTAGTCTATTTAAATAATCTGATATATTAACAAAATCTTTACTTTTTACAGAGTGGGGCCCAAAAGATTTCCGTTACACAGTAAAGTCTTTCTTCCGAGTATAAAGCATTTCCGAAGGTAATGTTCTTCCGAAGGCAAATTTACATCCGAAGGTAAAGTTCTTACTTCCGAGAGTAAATGTTGCTTTCCGAATGGAGAGTGTTATAAGCTTCGAAAGTAGATCTGATATGAAATCAATCGCTTCTTTCGAGACACAAAAACTCTTCCGAGAAGAAAATTATCCTGGGAGGAATTTGTTTCGGAAGATATGTAAAATATCTTCCGAGGGTTAATTCCTCTTCGGAAGAATTTATACTTGGTGAAAATTTCAGAGAAGGACTGTTTGTAACAGAGCTTAGATTGTTTTGACACAAGACTTTACACATTAAATGGTTTTCAAATGAGATAAACTAATCAAGGTTTACCATCCCAATAGCTGTAATGAGATATTTAAATCTTTGTTCATCAAAGGCTTTGGTGAACAAGTCAGCATATTGTTCATTTGAGTCAACTTTGATTAGCTTGATTAGATTTTTCTCATGAATATCTCTAATGAAATGGTACCTGATATCAATGTGCTTTGTCTTGGAGTGCTTCACTGGATTTTCAGTAATGGAGATAGCACTGTTGTTGTCAATATGGATAGGAGTGCTCATGAAGTTGAATCTGCAGTCTATCATCTGGTTCTGAATCCAGAGCAGCTGAGCACAACAACTAGCAGCAGTGTATTCAGCTTCAGCAGTTGATGTAGAGACACAGGATTGCTTCTTGCATTGCCATGAGATGATCCTTCCACCAAGAAATTGACATCCACCTGATGTTGATTTCTTGTTGATATTGCAGCCACCATAGTCACTATCAGAGTAACCATAGAGATTGAAATCACTATTCCTTGGATACTAGAGACCTAATTTAGGTGCTCCTTTGAGGTATCTGAGGATTCTCTTGGCAGCAACTAGGTGAGACACCTTTAGAGCAGCCTGATATCTTGCACAAATACAAGTTGCAAATATAGTATCGGGTCTACTTGCAGTGAGATACATTAGAGAACCAATAATTGCTCTATACTGATGTTGATCAGTATCCTCCCCCTCAGAGTCAGGGCAAAGATTATGGTTTCTGGGTGTAGGTGTTTTGGTTGCCTTACAATCTTTCATGTCAAATCTTTCTAAGATGTCATTGACATACTTAGATTGATTGATGAAAAACCCTTCCTTCATTTGCTTCACCTGAATTCCAAGGAAAAAATCCATTTTTCCCATGGAACTCATGTCAAACTTCTTCTTCATGATGCTCTCAAAGTCTTTACACATTTGGTCATTTGAGGAACCAAATATGATGTCATCAACATAGACTTGAACGAGCAAGATGTCTTTCCCAGACTTCCTTATGAAAAAGTCTTATCAATGGCACCTTTAGTGTAACCATTCTTCAGGAGAAATTGAGACAATGTCTCATACCACAGCCTAGGTGCTTGGTACAGCCCATATAGAGCTTTATCCAATTTGCACACATAGTTGGGGTGTTGTGGGTCTTCAAATCCTGGAGGTTGGCACACATAGACTTCCCTATCTATATCCCCATATAGAAAGGCACACTTGACATCAAGCTGGTAGACAGTGAAATTCTTGGATGCAACATAAGCAAGGAAGATCCTAACTACCTCAAGTCTTGCAACAGGTGCAAAGACATCAGTATAATCGATTCCTTCCTCTTGAGTGTATCCTTGAACCACCAGTCTTGCTTTGTTCTTGATGATCAAGCCTCTATCATCTCTCTTGTTTCTGAAAACCCATTTAGTGCCTATAGGTACTTGACCAGATGGTAGCGGAAATAGGTTCTAAACCATTTGTCTTTTGAATTGAAGCAGCTTCTCTTGCATCGATTCAACCCAACTACTATCTTTCAAGGCATCTTCCACCTTCTTGGGTTCCATCTGGAATAAAAAGCATGAGTATAAGCAGACATTCCCATTGTGAGTTTGTCCTCTTGTTCTCACACCCTCAGAGACTTCCCCTATGATGTTTTCAGCAGGATGAGTAATCCTAAGTCTAGGAATTACCTCCAGTTGCAAAGATAGATCCAGATTGGTCATATTTTGCTCAGGAGTTTGAACACTTGATCCAGCTGCTGTTTCAAACTCATTCAATGAGGACTGATTGAATGAATGAGAAACATCATCATTATTTGTTTGCTGTGAAGCAGCATTAACAGTTGCCTGTTCCTTCAAGATGTTGCTTCCATCAGCTTGGTGTTGTGCATTGTCACCTGATGAAGTTTGAGGGTCAACAGGTGAGCTGCTGGTTGAAGCTCCACTATCCCTTGAGATAGTCATACTGTCAGATCTGCCAATAGTGGGAGCTTGATTTGTTGCAGCTCTTGGAGAACTTGGAATAGGTCTGGGTAGCTCAAACAGTTGGCCATAATCAGGATCACTTTGAGCACATGTTCCAGCTGAAACATTCTCATAAGATGGTTTAGAATAGTTTGGAAACAATTCTAAATCAAAGATATGATCAGGGCCATTCCCCCTAACACAAGGAGTGTGCTCATTAACTACAATGTTGAAAGATTCCTCAAATTGTTGATTTTTAATGTTATAAACTCTATAAGCTTTAGAGTTAGAGGAATATCCAACAAAGATAGCATCATCCGACTTTTCAGCAAATTTTGCCAAATTGTCTTTTGTGTTAAGTATGGTACACCTGCTGCCAAAGGACCTTAGAAAGCCAATGAACGGTGACCTCTTGTTCCATAGCTCATAAGGGGTTTTTCCATGTGGCTTAACTACAAGAACCCTATCTGCACATAGCATGCAGTGCTGACTGCCTCTGCCCAGAATGTTAGAGGCAGCTTTGAATCAGCTAACATGGTCCGAGCAGCCTCAATAAGTGTCATGTTCCTCCTCTCAGCAACACCATTTTGTTGAGGAGTTGTAGGAGCACTATATAGTCTGGCAATCCCTTTTGAGTTACAGAATGAGTCAAAAACGTGGTTCTTAAACTCAGTCCCTTGATCACTTCTAATTATTTTAACCTTGTGATCAATTTGATTTTCTATTTTAAGAATAAAAGATTTTAAAGTTTCAGCAGTTTCATCTTTGGTTCTTAAAAAGAATACCCATGTAAATCTAGTAAAATCATCAACAATCACAAGGCAATATGAATTCCTTCCAATGCTCATTATACTTGTGGGACCAAATAGATCCATGTGCAATAAGTGTAATGGAGTGGTGATGGAGTTAACAGCTTTGGATTTATGAGATGTCCTGTGTTGCTTTCCTTTCAAGCATGCAACACAGTTATCTTTGCAGAAAAATTCCTTTTTAGGCAAATCATGTACCAAGTTATTTTTAGCCAATTTATTCATTGTCTTAAAATTTACATGACACAATCATTTATGCCATAGTGTTGACTCATCACCATCAGCTTTGGAAAGAAAGCATGATACTTCACCCATTGGGGAAGCATTGTTCATATCAAGCTTGTACATATCCCCTTTCCTGGGAGATCTAAGAAGCACCAATTCCTGAGAAATTGTCATCCCGGGTTTGAGGATAATGCACTCATGTTCTGTGAAGAGCATTTGATGCTTTTGATCACAAAACTGAGAAACACTTAACAGGTTGTGTTCAAGCTGTTTGACAAAGTGAACTTTGTCAACTTTTAATTTTCCATTGGATATACTTCCTCTGCAAGAAAAATATCCTCCGGCCTCACCTCCAAACTGGACAGGACCTCCATCATAATGTTATAATTGTTGAAGGAGAGATCTGTTCCCTGTCATGTGCCTGGAGCATCCACTATTGACAATCCAAACATTGTTATTCTTGTCATATGGATGTCCCTGCACATAAGATGAGATGATTAGTTTTGATTGGAAACCCAAGCCTTGTTGGTCTTGGGTTCTTCCAATGATAGTGACATAATTGAACTAAAATTTATGCATGGGGGTTCAATGGATGTCTTTAAAGAAGAGGTTTGGGCTGCAACATCTTCCTTGATCTTCCATTCCATCCATTGGTTGATCATGGAGGATAAGCTTGTTGACGCTTTTGCAGCATGGCATTCTTCTGAAGCTTCTTTCTTATCGGAAGAAGCCTTCACCACCTTTTCTTCCGAAGTAGTCTTCTCCTGGGATGGTTTCAAGGGGACTCTTTTATTCTTTTGAGTCTTGACAGCTTTAGCTTCCGAAGCCATTTTCCCTTCGGAAGAAGGACTTTCTTCTGAAAGCAACCTTGCTTCGGAAACAAGCTTTCCCTTTTTCATCACTTGAACCATTTGATATGGTCCAATGAGAAACCTTCCCTGACTCCTTCCTTTTTTAAAATTATTTGCATAATGTGTGCTAGCAGGACTGTAGTAACAATCTTTGGCCATGTGGTTTTGCAGACCACACATTATGCATGCAATGTTAATCTTTTAGGAATTTAGGGTTGCTGTTTCTTGTTCTTTTTGTTTTCATCAGCAACCTTTCCCTTTAACTTCTGATCCTTTGGTAGGATAGGAGTGCTGGTACTACACTCCTTTCCTGAATCAGAATTTCCTACCACCTTGAATCCAACTGAGATAAAAACACCCTTTTGCTTTGGGTCTATCTTCATCTTAGACTCAGCCACTTTCTTGGTAGTTTTTCTGGCTGCCTTAGCTCTGCTTCTTCTTGCTTTGGTGGTTAGGGGTTTATCATCACTGGCAGGAGTGGCTAAAATTACCTAGTTCTTCCCCGTGATGGTCACCATGGTTGCATCACTCTTTGACTCATGAGAAGGTGGGTCAGCAGATGGAACCTCTTGCTCCTCAGTACCAAACCTTGGTTGTCTTATAGACTCATAACAGTGTGGTGGAGCAATTTCATTGGTTCCCAACCCACCTTTGTTTTGGTAATAAAGTTTTGAGTGAGAGGATGATACAAGAATGGCTTGGAAGTTTTGCTCAGAAATAGCATACTTCCTAGCTTGAGCCTCAGCTGTGAGAAGCTGGGCTTGAGCCTCAAATAATTTGGATATTAAATCCTTTATTTGAGTCTTATAGTTTGTGTGTTCATGTTTTAATAAGGACACAGTTTTCTCCAACTCCTCAATTTTTCTTTGATAGTCAGATTCAGCCCTTTTAAAATCAGATTTTAAAACATTTAAAGACTCAATATCGGATTTAATCTCCATATTGTAGTCCTGATACAATTTAACCTTAGCAATACAGGTAGGAGTACAGAGATGTTCATATACCTTATTGTCATATGTTCCGGCCATGAGTGCTTGAGTAGGAGTCACATCCTATACCATAAAGCTCCAGTCAACTTCTTGAGCCATTGCAGTTGTCTCTGTTCACTTTCCAATGGGCTTTGGTGTAGAGGGATGTGTGGAGGCCTGTGGGGTTCCCGGATAAGACTTGGAGCCTTGCATTCCCTTGCAAAATGACCAAGTTGGTTACAGTTGTAACATTTGGCCTTGGTTTTGTCAAACCCAAATTTGTTGTTGATTGTGTTCTGGGGAAATTGCCTTCCAGTTCTCTTGAAGAACTTCTTTGCTCTATAGGTTAAGAGTGCCATTTGTTGGAATATGTCCATATATTCCACGTCATCTGGGCTGAAGCACTCTAGATCATTAAAGCAATACTGATAGTCACTAGAGTGCCCACTTCCTGAGACAAAAGCACAGCTGTCCTGAAAGGAACTTTGCTGAGCCTATGGAGACCTTGGAGTCTCAGGAAATATGATGTATGGCCCAGAAGAACAGGATGGTTGTTGGGTGTAAGTCAGGTACTGTTGAGGTTGGGAGGGTCCTGAGCCTTCAGTAACCATTAAAGCGTTACTAGCAGGAAGACTCAAGGGTCTGCTTGTCTGATGGCCTCTCTTGTTCTCCATTTCCAAACGGTATCCATCAAGGATGCCATAGAGTTCGGTCATGGTGAGGGTGCTCAAATTTGTTGTTCTCTTGATGGAGACACAGTAGAACGTCCACTCATTGGGGAGTGCACTCATGAACTTTCTTGTGAGGTCTCTAAGTTCAAGGGCAATTCTCACAGACTGAAGGGAAGAAATGAGGTCCATGTACCTGAAGTGTTGCTGACTGAGAGTCTCTCCAGCAATGTAGGTGAAGTTCTCGAACTGCTGCTTCGGTGCGTCCTTCTTGGAGTCATTGGAACGGGAGTACATGTGAGCAAGTGCATCAAACAGTTCTTTGGCTGACTTGCAATGCTCAAACCCCACCATATGGAGTTGGGAATTGTAGTCATGAGAACAGTCATAGCATTGCTGTCAATGTCCAGCTTCTTCCGGTCCTCATCAGAGTAGTCTTCAACGGCTTTCCTTATCATGGAACCGTTTCACCTGCCACCTTTGGCTTATACGGGCTATTGACAACAGATTGCCACATCTTGCTGTCTTGATACCTGATGAAGCCTTCCATGCGTCTACTCCATAACCTGAAGTTTTCAGGGGTGATGATAGGTGCTTTAGTCATCGTCCCCATCTCTACTTCAGACTTTTTGAGGGCCATTTTTAGTGTGGTGTAAGGAGGAGTGAAACAGGTTGATTAGGATGGTAAGATCTCACAATCAAGAGCCTAAAAAGCTCTTATACCAATTACTGGATCGAGTTTTGTCACTTAACACTTGGATTTCTCCCAAACTCACTTATACTACACTCAGATCAGATGAAGTAGAATCTCTTCTAAGAGTTGATAATAATATAATAAGTAGCAAAGAACACAAGGGAATAATTTTCAAGGCACTTGTATATATTACTTCTCAACTCAAAGTATTACAAGACTCTTACAAGCATGAAACAAGAGTTACAATGAGAAACTATATATACTAGATCCTACAGCCGGATATACTTTGATACCAGTTGGAAACCTAAGACTAAAGCATATACTACAATGCTAAAGTTAAGGTATCTTAGATAAAGTATTATCTAAGATATGGTAGTCATGACATGTCCATGACTTACCTTTTGTCACCAACTAAAGTGGGCAACTGTACTAACTGATAAAGGTAAACAGTGGAATAAATTATGGTCAACTACATAGCTTTTGAGAAAACGTCATGCAGTATCTCAGAGGTCTGCATCGGAGTGTCAGAGAGACCATACTTATGTCCACTGGATAATAGTAGTGTTCTTCCGAAGGTAAGTTGGCTTCGGAAGATCATGTTCTTCCGAAGCCACTTATACTTCGGAAGAGGCTACTATACTTCCAAGGCTTGAGGACTTCTTTCATACTTTGAAAGTTGACTTCTGATCTTTCACTCTAAGTCTTGATCTTTGAAAGTGAATACTTTGTCATCGGAAGTTGGAGTTTTCCTTCGGAAGTTTATCTTACACTTTCTCTTCGGAAGAACTCCTTTTCCTTCGGAAGTTGCACACTTAACTTCGGAAGTCTTTTATTAGTTGCACCAAAATAGTCTAAGTGATTTGTTTTTGGTTGCACCAGCCTTTCTGGATCCAACAATATTCATGAGGAAAACTTGATTAAACTAGTCAAAGTTGACTTAAATGAACATTATGCTTATTTGTTCACCAAATCATTTGATGAACAAAGATTTAAGTTTCTTATCACAACTATTGGGATGATAAACATTGATTAATATATTTCATTTGAAAATCTTTTCACAATGAGTATTGTCTTGTCAATACAACCTAAGCCCTGTTACAAAAGGTTTTTCTTCAAAAATTTTACTAAGTGTAAATTCTTCCAAAGAGAAATTAAGCCTCGGAAGATGTCATATATATCTTCCAGAGGAAAATTTCTCCAAAAGAAATCTTATCTTCCGAAGAGTTTTTAGTCTCGGAAGAAACACTTGAAGGCCTTCTTACTCTTGGAAGTAAATTGGATAATTTTACCTTCGGAAGTAATATTTTTGTTTCGGAAGAAGATTAGCTTCCGAAAACCTTTATACTCGGATGAAAGCTTTACTGTGTAACGGAAATCTTTTGGGCCCCACTCTGAAAAAGGCAAAGAATTTATTAATGATGTCGGAATATTTTAAATGGATTTAACCTTACCGCAATTGTCACATCATACCCCAATTTGTCATTTCACCTTATCCATTCGCCATTTCACCTTATCCATTCGCCATGTCGGAATATTTTAAAGGATCTTAGGCATAGTCTATGTGAATGCTGCATTGAAGCAAATATTTAGACTAATCTGTAATCTCTGACTCGCCTTGATGGTATAACAAGCCTAAAGATCTCAGGCAAGAATAACTTGGAAGTTTTGAAGGTGATCATGTTGTTACAACTTTGGTTAGCAACATCGAAATACAAAGCTTGGATCAATCTACCCTTGAACGTATGGTTCAACTTCAATACTTCATAGAGCATATTATGAACTATCTGAATGCATTAAAGGTTGTGCCTTTACTAGATCAAGTGAAAGAGCCTGAAAAGGATCAGATCACTAAGAAGGGTGTACAAGACTCAATCAAAGCTCTTTCAGAAGTGACAAAAAATGCAGATGATGCAGGCACTTCTCACTCTTGATAAAGGTTCACTAACATTCAAACAAACAAAACAAGTAACAAAAATTCATTTCTAACCTCACAAGAGATTCATAACATCAATCATTCAGTAATATCATCATATAACCAATCTGATTACATATATGTAATCAGTAGAACACGCAATCATACATAATCATAAGAACATGCAATCATACATAATGAGTAGAACATGTAATCATACATAATCAGTAAAACATGCAATCATTTAATCATTTAAAATCAAACATAATCAAACACATCATATTTAACAAACAAAATCACTAACAATCAAACATAAAGATTGGCAGCATCATCCTTAGGGAGAGTATTGTTGGACTCAACAAGTGCATTAAAGGATAATACCTGCCATAATCAATCAAATGTTCTAACATCCAGACAATCATTTACTAACATACAAACATCAATAACATTCACAGCAAATACTAATTATTGTTTAAATTTCTTTTTTAGTTTTTGTATATAAAAGGAATTTTTGCTAAATGTCCACAACGGATGAAAGCAGCCCACAACAGATGACTTTCTGTGAGCAGTGGATGAAGAATAAAGTCCAAGTGTACACTGCGGATGAGCATACACACATCGGATGACAAAGTCACAATTGATGAACAACTACACATAGCGAATGTCAAGTACACAGCTGATGAACTGTTCACAACGGATGTTCAATATCCACAGTGGATGAACATTCCATAGCGGACAACAACAAAGCAAACTATACAAGGGTTCACAGCGGGACAACATTCATACATAACGGACATCTCATTTATCATCCACAGCGGACAATCATCATCCACAGCAGACAACTTACAGACTTAGGACTTTATGTAATTTGTTTATAAATAAAGGTATCTTTGTAAATGTACATAGTATGTACATAGGCTATAAACTGTCATATACCCTAATCGTTTGTAATCTTTTAAACAAATTATCAATCAAACAAGCAGTTACCATTCATCTTTGCATTCAATAATACAAACACACAATCATACACACACAATAGAGTCACATCAATAATCATGGGTTTCCGCACCATGATTGTTTAAGTATTGGTTCATACACATACTGTTATTGTTTTGAGAGATTTAAAAGGTCTGGGGGATTCATCATTTATTCTTTTCAAGAAAACCTAAATCCATCAAATGGCACTGAATTTTGCAATAAAGTGTTGAATGGTTTCAGTGGTTCTAAAGGAATAACAAGACGATACAGTGCAGTTGGTACTCCATAATAAATTGGAGTTGTAGAAAGAAGAAATAGAACCTTGATTCAAGTTGCTCGAACAATAACATCTGCTGCCACATTACCATTATTTTTTGGATAGAAGTATTATTACCGTGTGATGTTTAGAATCATGTTTTAATCAGTAAACAACAACAAATGACTTCTTATAAGATATTTTTCAAACATAAGCCTACGTAAAATATTTCAAAGCATTTGGTTGTTATTGTATTTCGTTACATACAACTGAATTAAAATCAATATTTCACAAAAATTCTAATAAATGTTACTTTTTTGTTATTCAGCTAACAAAGTGACATATCGGTTCATAATAAAGCACAAAACAGATCATTGAGTGATTTAATATTAATTGGCATGAATCTTACAAAACTAATGTAGTATTAACCTCTATATCAGTTGTTCAGCAATATTAATCGTTCTTCTCATGTCAGAGCGGGTGACAGGTCATTGCAATCAAATTTGGATAACGTATTTTATAACATTGAGAAGTTTAATCCATATTCTTTTAATGCATCATATTTTGAAAAGATTCCTTCAAGTAATTCCATTCTTGTTCAAGATAATGTTTCTCAGACCATGTCCAATTCAAGAACAAGTTCAATTATATTTTTTTGATCAAGTTATTAAAATTGAACAAGTTACTCACTTTATAATTAATATTGTCACACCCTCAAATTCCACTAACGGGGTTTTACTGTAACATCTTGTATTTTTAGGTTAAATTAAAGTTAACCTTGTTAAATTTGTTTAAGGATCATAATTGTCATTCATGAAACTTATGGGTTGCTTATGCATATTACTTTAAATTGGGCTTTTAATTCTTTAATTTGTAAGTTATATTGATAATTATTATATAATAATAAAAGTTATAATAATAATAATAATAATAATAATAATAATAATAATAATAATAATAATAATAATAATAATAATAATAATAATAATAATAATAACAATAGGTTATAAAAGTTAAGGGGGCCTTATTGTCATTTTATAAACTTTAAATAAAGAGTTTGTAAATAAAATGATAGGGATTGAAGGTTGAGGGACCAAAGATGTACAAGAGAGAAACCCAAACCAAAGCCCCCCCCTATTCGATTTTCCAGCCGCAACTCCGGCCACCTTCCGGCCGGAGTCCGGCGACCTTAAAAACGGTCAATTACGTCCAATTGTAACCCCCAAACCAGCCTAGATCATTCTGGAACTCGATTCGAATACAATAAACGATCTTAATTAAGCTCTAACATCGGTTACAAACCAAAACGATGTCAAACCGAAATCGTAATTAAACTCATAGCCGTTCGAAGCATTAAACCCAAATAATAACCTAATTAAACGAACCTAATCAATTACCTTGTCATTCCTAAACGATTGTTGGTTTCAATTTCTCCTGAAAACACATAAGCAACTCGAACCAAACAACTCGCTCATCGTGAACCTGCAACTGTTCGAACCTTATTTTCTGCGTTTCAAAACTCGAAATCAACATAGGGCTTTTCATTCTTAGAGCCCTTGGGAGCTTTCTGTAGAAGGAATTTGGTTTTCATCAACAATTGCAACCTGAACGAGCTTGAGCCCTAGCCGCGATCGCTTCTATCGGTTCTTCATCGATTTGTTTACAAAACGGGTAAATTAATACATACACACACTCGGTTTCCTGTGGGAAATGAAAGCCCTAAGCTTAATCCTATTAACAATAACGATTTGAGGATCAATTTGATCCATCTTGTTCTAGGGTTCTTCGCGAATTGGGGGAAACTTTCTTGAAATGGGTTATAATAATAAGAAACCAGTAAGAACCGCGGCTGGAAGCCTTGGTCCACTGGTTAAGACAGAACCCCCCCTTAACATGAGGTCCCGGGTTCGAAACCCAGGAACCTCATGTTTTCTTTTTAAGGCTTTTAGCCTTCAAAACCCATTTTTAAAATCTTTTAAAAACTATATAAAAAAAAAAAAAACTCATTTATAAAAGCCGCATTTTTTCTAAAAAGTTTTTAATTGTTTTCTGAGAATTATTTCTTTAAAAATAAATATTTTTTTTACTTTTGATAAATAATCCAGAAATAATATAATTAGTTTAATTGTTATATAAAAAAAGGGACACATATTATATTTCACAAATATGGTTATTTCAAATGTAGTCTTTAAATTATTGTTTAAACTATGTTTATAGACCTTATTTAAAAATTGTTATCAATGTTATATTTATATATAAAACTTTATATAGAATGTAGCAAATTTCTTTGAATTTAATAAATATAATGGATTTCATATTGTTGAAATATAATCATTTGATAAGCACTAAATACCAAATCGCTACCCTAGACCTCAAAATTAAATCGTTAAATATATCATCAAACTTAAAATCTTGTAAATATATATAGGTATCTTGTGACGGATTACGTTGGAACAACGACTTTTATTCCTTATTAATCATCCATTTACATTTATTGAAACAAGTGAGTATTCCATACCCCCTTTTCATTTTATTTCACACTTTGGGGTGAAACATGTTAACCTATACTTTGCATTGTAAACTTATTTGAGACTTGTAAACTTTATGGCAATTTCATCATGTTAAGTTGTGGTTAGTTGAATTTATGTGGTTACCATGTTATGGCATTATATGTACAATCATTAACTATTGCTAGCCCAGCGAAGTCATAGATCTATGGGTAAGACAAGCCTGCTTGGTTGATCCAAGTACACTTAGCTGATCGTATATACTTTTAACGTTTGAGACTTGTAAAACATTGTCAAGGTTTGATTGTTGCATTGTTCATAGCATCCCTAATCACAATATATTCACTAACTTATGACTTGAATTGCCATCTTTTATATGTACTTATGTATTAAAAACTATGGAATGCTCACCAACATTATTGTTGACCATTTATTTTTAACATGTTTCAGGAAACGCCCAAGTTTGATTTTCTACAATTTGAAGCTTGCAACTAGGAATGGACCTAGACTAATAAATAAGATAGAATGATTTATTGCATTCTACGTTATGTTTTTGTTTCCTTGAAAACTTATGATTGTAATGTGACAATTTAAAATTTATGTTTAAACTTTATTTGGTTTATTAATAGCGTTATGTGGCTATGAACGATCTTAACTCTCACTCCTCGACGTTTCCGCCGTCAAGGTTGGGGTGTGACAGATTGGTATCAGAGCCCATAACTATAGGGATCTAGGTTATTAGAAATGGTGACCTAGGCTATAGTATGCATGAACCTTATAGAATTATATTTCTATCTTGTAAATTATATACTTTTCATGCTACATAATGCTATGCCTCTTATGTGCAATTTGATGCCTTAGCATAGGGTTGCCTAAACATTGTTACTTGTCTCCCTAAACTTAACTTTGACTCTTTGACTCTCCCCGAACATGAACTCTCTTAATCTTATTCTCGTCGACACGTGGAATCTCATGCTTATGTTATGACTTGGATCTTTAGACGTTATGTCTAATCTATATAAATCTCATCAAGGTTTTGATTCTATGAACCTAAGAAATATTGTGTGACACATAGACACCTGTATCCTGGTTTTCCTGGCAAAAGGCCCTCGGGCTAAGGCAAGCATATCGCATAAATCCTACGGGACTAGTTATGCTTACCTGGGGATTTCTGGGATGAGTGATAAACTGTGGTCAACATACACAAGTTTCTAAGGTAAATGGGTCAATTCACCTTGACGTGTCAATGTTTTCAAATGGTAATGCGTTACCAAATGGAAACATTCCGTGTACCTTATAACCCTTAGCTTATCTTTGTTAAACTACTATCCATTGTTATCCCCGCTCCTATACTAACTCATTTTTGTATATCCAGCATGTCTCGTCACCATGGGAAGCGTGGAAGTTCCGACCGTAAGCTGGCTGCCATGATTGCCCGTCAAATGGCTGCCGTTCTCCCGACTATGGTTGCTGAACTCAATAGCACACTAATGGCTAATAGCAACAACAACAACACCAATGGGAACAATGGTGGTGCTAATGGAGACAATAGCAACAATCAAAATGGGAACAATCAACAAGAGAACAACCGTACTTGCACCTTCAAACACTTCAACTCGTGCAAACCCACTAGCTTTAGTGGAAAAGAAGGAGCCACTGGACTTCTCGAGTGGTTTGAAAGCATGGAGAACACGTTCATTGTTAGTGAGTGCCCCAACGAGTTCAAGGTTCGCTATGCCACAAGTGTTCTCCAACAACGAGCACTCACATGGTGGAATAGTGAAAAAAGAAACCGTGGAACCGAGATTGCTTTGGCCTTACATTGGGAGGAATTTAAGGAGATCATGATCCAAAAGTTTTGTCCGAGGAGCGAGTTGCAAAAGCTAGAGGAGGAATTCTGGAACCTCAAACAGGATGGTGGGAATCACTTGGCTTATTCCACCCGGCATCATGAGTTGAGTATGCTTCTACCACACATGGTGGACACCGTGCCCCGTAACATCGAGAAATTTATCAAGGGGGTGCCACCTCAAATTCAAGATGCCGTGGTGGGTAGTAGGCCCACAACTTTGGAGGAAGCAATTACCATTACTGCACAGCTCACCGAGAATCATATAAGAGCTGGCACTATGTCGGCAAAGGGTTCCAAGTCTGTTACGAAGGTGACACCCGAGGCAACAAAGGAGGTAAGGGCCGAGCCATCTTCGCAAAACAAAAAGCGTAAGTTCATTCCGACACGCAACTACGCCGTGACCACCCCTAATGCTCCTCAAAAACAAATGGTGGTTGCAAATCAAGCTCCCATGGCTAAGGCTTATGCTGGTCCACATCCTATGTGTAACACGTGCAAGTACCACCATGCAAACAACATTCCATGCCGAGTCTGCTCTCTGTGTGGAAAGTATGGTCATTTAGTGGCTACTTGTCTTCGTGCGCCAAACAACACTGCCATGCTTACCAACCGAACCTGCTACAACTGTGGCGAGGCTGGCCATATTCGTCCCCAATGTCCTCGCAACGTGGGAAATGTGCCACCGGCTCGTGGAAGGGCTTTCAACATCAATGCCAACCAAGCACAAGCCAACAACGACGTGGTGAATGGTACGCCATTGAATTTCTTATAGTCTTTTCTTGTCTTGTGAAATTTCCTATCTATGTTCATCATACCAATAATAGGTTGTTACCAAACAGGTATGTATCTTGTAAATAAACATTATGCATCTGTATTGTTTGATTCGGGTGCCGATAGGAGTTTCGTGTCCCTGGAATTCGAGTCTTTACTTTCTAAACCGCGTGTCAATCTGGAAAGATCTTTCACTGTCGAAATCGCCGATGGAAAATCTATCGTTGTGGACATCGTAATATGTGACTGCACTTTAAGCCTTAACGAACACGAGTTCTTCGTCGACCTTATTCCTATGCAACTGGGAAGCTTTGATGTTATCATTGGTATGGATTGGTTAGCCAAGCATCGTGCGGAAATTCTATGTTTCGAGAAGTGTATCCGAATTCCTTTACCGACTGGAGATACCTTGAAAGTCTTTGGGGAGAAATCATCCCAAAGACTCAAACTCATGTCTTGCATCAAGGCTCGCAAGTGCTTAAGTAAAAACTACATGGCTTTCATGGCATATGTAGTTAATACGAAAGCCAAGGGTAAGGAGTTGAAAGACATCCCTGTTGTGCGAGACTTTCCCGAGGTTTTTCCCGAGGATCTTAAAGGGTTACCTCCCGTGCGAGAAGTTGAGTTCAAGATTGACTTAATTCCTGGCGCAAACCCTGTGGCTAAATCACCTTATCGTCTTGCACCGTCTGAAATGCAAGAATTAGCTAGTCAATTGCAAGAGTTGACCGATAAGGGTTTCATTCGCCCTAGCTCATCACCGTGGGGTGCACCTGTACTGTTTGTGAAGAAGAAGGATGGTTCATTTCGTATGTGCATCGACTACCGGGAACTCAACAAGCTTACTATCAAAAACCGATACCCTCTACCTCGAATCGATGATCTCTTCGACCAACTTCAAGGAGCAACTCAATTCTCAAAGATCGATCTACGTTCTGGGTATCATCAACTACGTGTTCATGATGATGACATTCCAAAGACCGCTTTTCGTACTCGATATGGACACTACGAGTTCATGGTTATGCCTTTTGGCTTGACCAATGCGCCTGCCGTGTTCATGGATCTCATGAATCGAGTATGTAAACCGTATTTGGATAAGTTCGTAATCGTGTTCATTGATGACATTCTTATCTACTCCAAGACGAAAGTCGATCACGAGACACACTTGCGACAAGTTCTTGAACTTTTGAAGAAGGAGAAATTGTACGCTAAGTTTTCCAAGTGTGAATTTTGGTTGGAAGAAGTTCAATTCCTAGGACATGTGGTGAATAGCCAAGGAATTCACGTTGACCCTGCTAAAATTGAAGCCGTGAAGAATTGGTGTGCTCCCACAACCCCAACCGAGGTTCGTTCTTTTCTGGGTTTAGCGGGATATTACCGTAGGTTCATAGCAAATTTCTCGAAGATTGCTAAACCATTAACGGCGCTAACCCAAAAGAATCGACTTTTTGAATGGGGACCCGAGCAAGAAGAGGCTTTCGAGACATTGAAACGCAAGTTGTGTAACGCTCCTATTCTCACACTTCCCGATGGAAACGACGACTTTACCGTATATTGCGATGCCTCTAATCAAGGTCTTGGTTGCGTTCTCATGCAACGAGGCAAAGTTATAGCATATGCGTCGAGGCAATTAAAGGTTCATGAAGTGAACTACACAACTCATGATCTCGAACTTGGTGCTGTGGTTTTCGCATTGAAGATTTGGCGACACTATTTATATGGGACGCAATGTATAGTCTACACCGATCATAAGAGTCTCCAACACGTGTTTAACCAAAAGGATCTCAATATGAGACAAAGACGATGGATCGAGCTAATTAGCGACTACGACTGCGACATTCGCTACCATCCTGGCAAGGCGAATGTTGTAGCCGACGCGCTAAGTCGTAAGGTTCACAACAAGGCTGTCTCGCTTCAAGAGATTCGAGATCGAAGGCAATGGTTTGATACGCTAGGAGAATTTGATACCGAGATCCATGTGGATGTCAACGAGGCTACTATCATGCTCCAAAACATAAGGATCGATAGTGACCTCGAGTTATGCATTCGCGAGGCTCAACAAGCGGCACTAACCGACGATGGGAAGGATGAAGATTTGATGTCTAACGTTCGGTCGCAACTGGAGACAAAACCGAATGGCATGTGGTATTTCTTGAATCGACTTTGGATCCCGAATCGTGACAATCTTCGACACTTCATTATGAACGAAGCTCATCAAACCCGATACTCCATTCATCCTGGCTCCGATAAGATGTACATGGACCTGCGTGGTCAATATTGGTGGCCTGGAATGAAGAAGGATATCGCGTTTTATGTTTCTAAGTGTCTCACGTGTGCAAGGGTCAAAGCTGAGCATCAACGACCAAGTGGTTTACTTGAGCAACCTGAAATCCCTATGTGGAAATGGGAGCATATATCCATGGATTTCATAACCAAGTTACCTCGTACACCTCGTGGTCATGATAGTATTTGGGTCATCGTTGACCGTTTGACCAAAACAGCACACTTCATACCTATACGAGATACATACAAGGTTTCAAAGCTGGCTCGAATCTACATTGACGAAATTGTGAGTCGTCATGGCGTGCCTTTACACATTATTTCCGACCGAGATGCTCGTTTCACATCGCACTTTTGGTCTTCGATGCAAGAACTTTTGGGTACTCAATTGGATTTAAGTACGGCTTACCATCCTCAAACCGATGGTCAAACCGAGCGAACAATCCAAACCCTCGAGGATCTGCTACGTCTTTGTGTCCTTGATTTTGGTGGTGATTGGGATACGCATTTACCGCTCGCGGAATTTTCGTATAACAATAGTTATCACTCAAGTATCAAGATGGCACCATTCGAGGCTTTGTATGGTCGTAAATGTCGTTCTCCGATCTGTGGACTGACATTGGGGAAAATCTTATCACTGGTCCGGAACTTATTCAAGAAACGACCGACAAAGTTTCCAAGATCCGAAATAACCTTGAGGTGGCTAGAAGTCGTCAAAAGAGTTATGCCGATAAAAGACGCAAACCGTTGGAGTTTCAAGTCGACGACATGGTTCTTCTTAAGTCTCTCCATGGAAGGGTGTTGTACGTTTTGGGAAGAAGGGTAAATTGGCCCCACGCTTTGTAGGACCTTTCAAGATTCTGAAAAGAATTGGGAAAGTGGCTTACAAACTGGAGTTACCTTCTGAACTTAGCGGAGTTCATCCTGTCTTTCATGTCTCCAACTTGAGGAAGTGCCTGACTGATGAAAATTTGCATGTTCCACTAGAGGAAATTCAAATTGATGAGTCACTGCATTTCGTTGAGAAGCCTGTTGAGATTATGGATCGAACCCTGAAGAAGACCCGAACAACTACCACCCCTATCGTCAAAGTCCGTTGGGAAAACAAACGAGGAGCTGAGTTCACTTGGGAGCGTGAGGATCATATGAAGGAGAGATACCCGCATTGTTCTCTTAGCTTTATTCTTAATTTCGGGACGAAATTCTTTTAAGTTGGGGAGACTGTAACATCTTGTATTTTTAGGTTAAATTAAAGTTAACCTTGTTAAATTTGTTTAAGGATCATAATTGTCATTCATGAAACTTATGGGTTGCTTATGCATATTACTTTAAATTGGGCTTTTAATTCTTTAATTTGTAAGTTATATTGATAATTATTATATAATAATAAAAGTTATAATAATAATAATAATAATAATAATAATAATAATAATAATAATAATAATAATAATAATAATAATAATAATAATAATAATAACAATAGGTTATAAAAGTTAAGGGGGCCTTATTGTCATTTTATAAACTTTAAATAAAGAGTTTGTAAATAAAATGATAGGGATTGAAGGTTGAGGGACCAAAGATGTACAAGAGAGAAACCCAAACCAAAGCCCCCCCCTATTCGATTTTCCGGCCGCAACTCCGGCCACCTTCCGGCCGGAGTCCGGCGACCTTAAAAACGGTCAATTACGTCCAATTGTAACCCCCAAACCAGCCTAGATCATTCTGGAACTCGATTCGAATACAATAAACGATCTTAATTAAGCTCTAACATCGGTTACAAACCAAAACGATGTCAAACCGAAATCGTAATTAAACTCATAGCCGTTCGAAGCATTAAACCCAAATAATAACCTAATTAAACGAACCTAATCAATTACCTTGTCATTCCTAAACGATTGTTGGTTTCAATTTCTCCTGAAAACACATAAGCAACTCGAACCAAACAACTCGCTCATCGTGAACCTGCAACTGTTCGAACCTTATTTTCTGCGTTTCAAAACTCGAAATCAACATAGGGCTTTTCATTCTTAGAGCCCTTGGGAGCTTTCTGTAGAAGGAATTTGGTTTTCATCAACAATTGCAACCTGAACGAGCTTGAGCCCTAGCCGCGATCGCTTCTATCGGTTCTTCATCGATTTGTTTACAAAACGGGTAAATTAATACATACACACACTCGGTTTCCTGTGGGAAATGAAAGCCCTAAGCTTAATCCTATTAACAATAACGATTTGAGGATCAATTTGATCCATCTTGTTCTAGGGTTCTTCGCGAATTGGGGGAAACTTTCTTGAAATGGGTTATAATAATAAGAAACCAGTAAGAACCGCGGCTGGAAGCCTTGGTCCACTGGTTAAGACAGAACCCCCCCTTAACATGAGGTCCCGGGTTCGAAACCCAGGAACCTCATGTTTTCTTTTTAAGGCTTTTAGCCTTCAAAACCCATTTTTAAAATCTTTTAAAACTATAAAAAAAAAAAAAACTCATTTATAAAAGCCGCATTTTTTCTAAAAAGTTTTTAATTGTTTTCTGAGAATTATTTCTTTAAAAATAAATATTTTTTTACTTTTGATAAATAATCCAGAAATATATAATTAGTTTAATTGTTATATAAAAAAGGGACACATATTATATTTCACAAATATGGTTATTTCAAATGTAGTCTTTAAATTATTGTTTAAACTATGTTTATAGACCTTATTTAAAAATTGTTATCAATGTTATATTTATATATAAAACTTTATATAGAATGTAGCAAATTTCTTTGAATTTAATAAATATAATGGATTTCATATTGTTGAAATATAATCATTTGATAAGCACTAAATACCAAATCGCTACCCTAGACCTCAAAATTAAATCGTTAAATATATCATCAAACTTAAAATCTTGTAAATATATATAGGTATCTTGTGACGGATTACGTTGGAACAACGACTTTTATTCCTTATTAATCATCCATTTACATTTATTGAAACAAGTGAGTATTCCATACCCCTTTTCATTTTATTTCACACTTTGGGGTGAAACATGTTAACCTATACTTTGCATTGTAAACTTATTTGAGACTTGTAAACTTTATGGCAATTTCATCATGTTAAGTTGTGGTTAGTTGAATTTATGTGGTTACCATGTTATGGCATTATATGTACAATCATTAACTATTGCTAGCCCAGCGAAGTCATAGATCTATGGGTAAGACAAGCCTGCTTGGTTGATCCAAGTACACTTAGCTGATCGTATATACTTTTAACGTTTGAGACTTGTAAAAATTGTCAAGGTTTGATTGTTGCATTGTTCATAGCATCCCTAATCACAATATTTCACTAACTTATGACTTGAATTGCCATCTTATTATGTACTTATGTATTAAAAACTATGGAATGCTCACCAACATTATTGTTGACCATTTTTTTTAACATGTTTCAGGAAACGCCCAGTTTGATTTTCTACAATTTGAAGCTTGCAACTAGGAATGGACTAGACTAATAAATAAGATAGAATGATTTATTGCATTCTACGTTATGTTTTTGTTTCCTTGAAAACTTATGATTGTAATGTACAATTTAAAATTTATGTTTAAACTTTATTTGGTTTATTAATAGCGTTATGTGGCTATGAACGATCTTAACTCTCACTCCTCGACGTTTCCGCCGTCAAGGTTGGGGTGTGACATTTACCGTCAAGCGTATGACATAATCAAGATCTCAGATAAGCATCAGTTACACCAACCGAACCAATAGTTACAAAACATTTAAATTTGTTCTAATTGTAAAATAAACCAGTAATGGTAAATCATTGTGGAAGCGAATTTAGAAAACATTTAAATGACTGTTAAAACTATGCAAACACCGCGGCCAACCCAATTTAGGTAAATAAATGTAAATAAATCACTAAACCAGTTTAAAAGTAACCAATGAAACGTGCAATGAATGTTGTGCTCCTTGACGTGCCACATCTATGACCTGAGAGAAAACATGCTAAGATAAGTACAAAAACTGGTGAGTTAACTGGTTTATCATAAAACAGTAAATAATAGTAATGAAATCCAGATTTAATAATCAAAGTATAAAAGTAGGTAGCCTACAACAAGTCACTATATGTATGAATTTTACAACCGGACTGACAGTAATAATATAATGCATGCCCCGGCCAGACCACAACACAGTAAAACACCTAACCTTCATCCGTTTGACCTCCAATCAAGCTAGCACGACTAACCCGGCGGGTTTTGTCAAACCTAGTAGATCTACTAATAATCATCTCGCTAATACTATATTAACGGTCCGAATAAGGCGTAGTGGTATCACAATAGCAACCGGTATATGCAGTATCACAATCTAAAGTATTATATGGTTTTATGAAAAACAACATGTTCTCTCTCCCCCAAAAGAGTATAGTCTGAACGTGGGGTTGTAAACTCACCTTAGAGTGCACGGCAGACAATGAAACCAATTACCACAACAGTAACCTCAACCTAATACACAAATAGGTTTATAAGTTTCTTCACAAACATTCTTACAATATCCATGTCATATCACACAATGCTCAACACAACCAACGCATAAAACAAAACCTTGACAACACTTCAACAAATAATTCATTATAAATTACCTATACATTATTTTGAGTTGAAACTACTTGGAGTGTTCCAAGACTCATGAGGTTAGTTCGTAAATCATTTATAACCATAACTTCATCAAAATACAAACCATGTATCAAAACACTTAACTCTTGTTTTCTGTCAAAAAGAATAGTTTTGACCTACCTTCTGAAAAGACAATAATTTGAGTTTTACACATCCAATTTAAGTGTGGTTGGGCTTTCTGGAAACTAGATTCAAAAATACACAATTTGGACCCAACAAACGCAGTAATTGAGTTTATTATCATCAAGTTACAACGTGCACAAGTTGGCTAACAGAATCTGCCAGAACCAAAAACATCAAGTTTTAGACTAAACGCGCAACTTAACAATGTTCCATGACTTCACAAGACCATGTTATCATCTAAAAGAGTTTAGACACTCATTATAGTGTTTTTACACATTAATAAGTTCTAGAGAAACTCAAACCATACAACTTATATCCAAACCCTTTTCTATACCCATTACCCGACCCGACTTCGATTCCACACAACAATCGACAAACCCAACCCGCATTGCCCCCCCCCCATTGAACCGGATCCCAGCCCCACACCAACCCTAAACCTGACTTTATCTAAACCATTGCAAAAAAACCCAGGATTCTTAAAAAAGAACAAAGCAACACAAGATCAAATAAAAGGTTAACAAACACAACACACATGAACAATCAAACACAGCCCTAGATCACGAGTTTCACCTTAGAATTCGAAGTGGGCAGGTCGTGATCATGTTGTAGCAGCAGCTTGAGGATCAAGAAGATGAGTGTATGAGGGGAGAAGGATGTTGATTAGGAGTGGTATGGTGGTGATCGCAGCGGTTGGTGGTGGAGGGAGGAAAAGATCGGCCATTGGGGAAGATGGGAGGGGGTTCGATCGGTTGTGAGGGGTGGGGGATGGATTAGGGTTTGCATGAGATAACATGCACTACTTTGCATGTTAAGGGTCTCTTGTGGGCTTGAGGTTGGGCCGGGTGCACATGTGATAACAACACTTATTTAACATCAACTATCAATATTTGGTAATTACAATAACAATTATTTGTTTATAATAATTATGATCATGTTATAAAATCATAACGGGGAAGGTTAAGTTAATGGAACAAGGTAACCTGAGAGTTAAGGTTGCACATCAACCTCTTTTTGAAGGAATTTTCGTCCCGAAAATTAAAACATTTGGTTAACACAAAACATCAAGTTTAACAACGACAACAGGAGAGTGTTCGTAAGCCTGCTCAGGACGGAGTTTTTGAAATTTTCTAAAACAAACCCAAAAACAAAGGAACAAAAGGTTTCGCGAGAATTATGACAAATATGACGCAACCTTGTGTAACATTTGAATCTTCTACACAAGACTTTCTTATGGAGCCAATTCAAGTTTCTTTTGTAGAATCCCAATCTGAAACATTATCACATTAAAATCATGTTTTAGATGCTCTTCTAGAAGAAAAAATTGTGTATCAACCTGAAGATATGCTGTAGAACATGTTTTGTCATATCTTAGATCTTCATGAAGTTTTTTCTGGAGAAGATATCCCTCAACTCAGAATTTACAGAAATCATCCAACAGATGCAATCATAGGTCCATTGTCTCAAGGTGTACAAACTAGAAGTCGGTTAGGAGCACTTAATATAATTTTTCATCATTGCTATATTTCTAAAACTCCTCTAAAGAATATTGAAATGACATCAAAATAAAACAATTGTATTGAAGCAATGCAAGAGATGCAAGCCAAGAAAATATGTGTTTGGGTTGAATTTCCAAAGGATAAGTTACTGATTCGGACAAAATGGATTTATAGCAATAAGATGGATGACAATGGTTTAATTGTTAGTAGCAAATCAAGTCTTTAGTGTAGGATTCTTTATTAAGTTGAAGGCCTTGATTATGAAGAAGTCTATGGTCCTATAACTGGACTTGAAGCCATTTATATTTTTCTTGTGTATGCCTTATTCATAATTATAAAGTCTAACAAATGCATGTCAAGATTATATTTGTGTATGGTAAAGTCAAGGAAGAAATTTATGTCCGTAAACCACCAGGATTTGAAGATCTTAATCATTTGGATTATGTGCACAGGTTAGATAAAACTCTTTATGGCTTTCATAATGCAGCTCGCTGCTTTTTATATACTACTCTTACCGAGTATTTGCACAAAAATGATTATTTTCTGGGAGCTCTCGATCATTATTTGTTCCTACATAAAACGGATGATGATTTAATACTTGTCGAAATTTATGTCGACAATATCATCTTTGGATCTACAAATGATGATCTATGCAAGAAGTTTAAAGGGGTCATGAAGAAGATATTTGAAATGAGTTGACTTGAAGAAATATTGTTTATCTTGGGTATCTTGGTTAAATAGGATGAAGCTGATAATTTAGTTCATCAAGAAAAATAAATTTAAAGTGTTCTAGACAAATACAACTTCAGGATTCAAAGATTTTTCTACGTCCTATGTCTTCTCATCCTAACGTAACTCCATATCTCACCGGTGAGATGTTGATCAACACATACATCGGTCAATGATTGGATCGTTGTTGTCACACCCTAGGTTTGGGTCACTCGGGTCTTGTGAACTGATCGGGATTATTTGATTATTTTAATTAGAAAATCATCTTTAATGGTTTGTTGGTAGCGTAATTTTAATTGTAAACAATATCATGATATTTTTTTGTAAATCATATCAAACTTGAAAACTGAATTATACTTTGATTCATAATATCATTTCACAAAGATCATGTTTGTATTTATAGGCCACATGATTTCAAACTAGAGATGCGTCCATCTATACTTCCAAATTGTATAACTTAGTCATTAACATTAGATACACCCATAGGGTTTATATTATGGCATGATCTAAGTAACATCTAATCATTTTTTAAATTTAAAAGGTTCAAAATTAAATATTAGCAATATGCTATTGAATAACATTTATCTGACCAAATTATTTTCGTAAACAAGCACAAGCATATTAATTTAAGATTAACCATGTTAGGTCCATAGGATGAAATACACATCATGATCTTTCATTATACACTAGTTACAATTTGTTATTGGGTCACTCATATGACCGTGAATGGCTAGGGAGTTGTAATCCATTTAGCACAAAACCTTTACAAGTCATGCTTAGGCATAGTACCCCTATTCAAGGTCCTATCCGTCAATATGCTGCATTCTAATTAGACCACACGTACAATCTTAGTCTAATACATGTCTTACATATTACCAACATGTGTTAATAATTTAATTATAGCTCATGTTGGTGTTCAAGATAATGGTGAATGTCAAAATTAAGTTATGTTATGTTGTAAAACACAAATGCATTCACCATAAAAATCAAGTTGAACCTTATCTTGTGATGTTAGGTTAGTCCGAGATAACTTAAACAACACTTCGGCGATTCACTAATACTAGAAATGTCTTCTTGAAACTTCACGTAGCTTTGAATCTTCTATTATTAACTATCAGGTCAAGAAATGAGTTGAGATGGAGTTGACACGCAAATCGATATTCACTTATGTTTGGGAATGTGTGTAAAGGGAGTTGAAAACTCACTTATTTATAGTTGAGGTTAATTGGTCGATGTGGCTTGCCTCGTCTGGGCGATGCGCCCCGCATTGGGTGTCACCTCTACATGTGTGACACATGTCGTGCATGCATTGCCTCAAGCATCTTTTGGTGATGCAGCCCATATCCAAAGCCGATGTGTCCTACATCAATATGCACATGTCCAAAACTTTTCCATTAGCCAAGATCCACATGTCATCGTCATTTAATTTCCTTAGCCAAGTTGATGTGCGTCGCATCCAATCACATCAACCTTAATTTCCCAAATTTTGATTTTTTTTATTTTTCAACCCAGACATGGGCTTTGCCCCTTGGACCCTAACTAGGGCCACCAACCCTTGGCCTTCTCTTTCAGTGGCTACTGTTCTCGAACACTCATTGTCCAACGAATGCTTTGGCTTCAGATTTCATTTTTATAACAATTGATGTATCTGACTGCAAGTCGGCCAAACATTATATTCCCTGTTTGTTAGTTCACATGTTATCAAAGTAATCCTAAGGAATTATACAAGAACGTTGCAAGAGAATTTTCAAGTATCTTTAAGGTCGACCAACTTGGGCTTTGGTAACCTAGGAATTCTGAATTTAATATATTTTGCTTACACTAACAGTGATTATGGTGGATGTAATTTGGACAGAAAATCAACTACATGTGAATGTTTTCTTGTCAACCTATTGATTTCTTGGCAATGCAATCAATAAATACAATGTCCACACTATTGTTGTAGCTGAATATGTGACTGCTTCAAGTTGTTGTTCCCAAATCATCTAGATTCAACAACTTTTTTATTATAGTCTTAATGTATATGATGATACCATTTGGTGTAATAATTTGGCGGTCCTTTAACATTATGAAAAATTCGATTAAGCATTCCAAAATAAAACACACTGACATTCGAATTCATTTTATTCGTAATTGTTTTCATCAAAAACACATTCATCTTAATCAAGTACAATTAGATGATGATAATATTGCTGATATATTCACCAAGACGTTTGATTATTCTTGATTTTACTTTTTGATTAATTCCTTGGGAGTGATTAACGTTGATAATTATGCAGAAATTTTCACCAAATATATTTTATTTCGTTTCTCCTCTAGGATAAAATTGTTATTTTTAGATGATAATCATAATTTTAGGGGAGAATTTTAAAATTTTCAAAAGATTTTTTGATCTTAGGGGAAGTTTCAAAAATATAAAGAGAAATAACGAAAAAAAACTTTTATGTTTAATAAGAGTTATATCAAATGGATTATATGTATAAATAGAAAATGATAGTATATTTTTATTTTGAATTATTACATACTAAGTCTTAAAAATAAACTGATCAGATTAATTTAGATATGTTGATAGGATCCGTTGTCAAGAATGAAAAGTAACATGAATTGTGATTCATTAGATTTTTAAATCACTTATGACTAAATGGGTCACAAATCAAGATTATATGAATTTGTTTATATCATCATGCAAGAATAGACTAATAAGTGATTACATTAGATAGACACATGTCATTCTCAATTCTATATAGATATATATACTAGGTTAGTCACCGTGAAATACACGGATTGGATAAATAAAATATTAAATAATTATTAATAAAAAGTTATGCATTCTAAAATCATGTTTGAAGATAGAATATGATTATAATTACGTATAAATAGACTACTTTAAGTATAATATTTTAATGTAAAATATAATTAAATTATATATACTACTTTTTAAGAATAAAACAATATACTATTTTTTTACTCTCTTATATAAATAGTTTTATTTTAAAAACATCGTTTAAAGAATTCTTATAAAAATCTTGTTTTTAAAAAAAAAATCTAATTTTTAATTATTTTGGTTGTTTTAATAAGACTGATTTGAAATATTTCACATGTTTTAATTGCTTCTAAAACAAAACGATTTAAAAAATAATTTGTTTAAAATATTTAGTGTTTTAGAAAATTTCATGTTATATAAAACTTTAGTTTCTTATTATTTAGATTTTAATTAAAAGATGTGATCCTAATTTCCTTTATAAAATCTATTTTAAAAAAAGATAGTTTATTTTAAAAAAAATTAGATAAGAGAGAGAAACATAGTAATTAATAAAATTTATTTTTAATACGAGAGAAAAAATTTGTATTAGTATTTAAATTATTATAATACCATTTCGAAGGAAAAATTGAGTTGTGGATGTATAGAAAAATAACAAGTGACAAAAAAATGAGTTTAAAGAAGGACAAGTGGCAAAAAAACCTTCCTTTATTAGATGTTATATATATATATATATATTATATATATATATATATATATATATATATATATACATACTACATACACACATACACATACAAATAAATTATTATATTGGGTGGAAACATGTTATCATCATATTAATTATATCATTTATTTTCTTACTCATATCATTTATCAATTTTTGAAACGTAAAAATAAATATGTCTAAATTCTTTCTCTCTCCTCTCTTATTTAAAAATTCAAAATTTTTCTAAAACCAATATATTTATAAAATACTTTTAATTAATTAAAAACTAAATATAATTATTGAAAATAAATGTTTTTGAAAAAATGATTTTTACAATCTATGAATTATTTTAAACAACTTAATTTTTCCACACATAAAATAATTTCTAAAATTGTTTTTTTTAGATAAAATTTTTATATAAAATTGTTTTTTCTAATAAAAAATTAAAAAATTATTGAGTTTTAAAAAGTGAGATATTTATAAAAATTATATTTTGTCAAAGCAAACTTTTATTAAATAAAGAAAATTATTTATAAAAGAAAAATAACTAAAAACCATAGTTTTGTAAATAACAATACTCTTTGAATGAAATGTTTCTTAGTATATTATAAAATGTGTTTTTAAAAACTATTTTTTAAATGAGTGTTTTACAAAAAACAATAAAAATATTTAATAACTAAAGTACATACTCACATGTAATTTAAGTTATGTCTTATATCAAAATAGTGTTTTATATTTTCTAACTTTCATTGATTTTTTATATTTTTATTTGATCCGTGTAATACATGTGATTATAACCTAGTATATAAAGTAGAAAGAATCTAAAGACAAAAAAAAGGAAAAAAAGTGACCAAAAAGGATGATAAAAGCAAAAAATGACAAACGTTGTATAAGAATAAAAGATGTCAATTAGCACACATAAGGAATGATATGCCAAAGAGCATACATACTAAAAGGTAAAAAGTTAGTTCTTTGAGTATATTCTCTGTCACAGAAGACAAATTCTAAAGATGGGACTTTTAGACCGGATCAACATGTAAGTCCTAAAATATTGAAAGGGTCAACGTCAGACCAAGTGGATGGTAGTAAGTCCTAAAACTTATTTATTCTATGTTTAAAAACATTTCTCAAGATAGCTATATTGAAATAGCTATATTGGGAGAATCACAATCAATTAGATTATTGATTACAAGTGCAAGGCTTAAGTAAAGATGTGTAAGTTGAAATCTCGATAGTGTCTTGAAGTTGGATAAATGTTTTATAGGAGTTCTGATTATGGGATCTATTAAGTTTATATAATAAATAAAAAATAACAAATATCAAAATATGTATCTTAAGTAAAGACTGAAGCATGCTTTAAATGGACAAAAATAGTGATAAAACAAATTAACCAGTCTTATTTAAATACAACTAACAGATATTAATAATTAATTTTAGGATATGATAGAAAATTCACAAAAATATTTTAAAGTATGTGTGTTTTGTTCTTGAATTATTGAATTTATAAGTTTGAAAATAAAAAAAATTCCAAAAAGATCTTGAGTTTTATTGACAAAACATTCAAAAAATTATTGGTTAATTGCTCATAACTTGGTTGAACATGATTTATGAAAATAAATTATTTTCTAATATTAGAAATTTTTTAAAAAGTTGAAAATTTTGAAATGGAATCTAATGTTTTCGCATGCGAAATTATCTGCATGCGATTAGATTACTTCTTGTGCGAATACCAGTCGGGAAAATATATCACTTTTCGCATCTCGCAATATATACATTTTCTTTTAAAATCGATTCAAGTGTTTTTGTTGATTTACTATTATTTGTGTCGTATTGTTGTGTTGTTGATTATTAACAAATATATGTTTGTTTTGAATAGATTTGGATGAGTTTGAATCTGAACCGATTATGAACTCTAGATTTAACATGATAAAATGATAAATTGGACATTAACTTGATATATATAATACTTGGTTGAGTACAATGGAACCATAATGATGTCTAACTTCACAAATAATATGTATTTAAACTTGGTGTTTGGGATTTTCGTAGAAGCAAATAGTTTAAGAGAATTTGAACAGACGCGAAAACAATTTAATATTTGAATTGTTTTCGCCTGGTCTAGCGAGAACATATTTATTTAACCAAGTTTGACTGAAGCAAATACTCCTATGTTTTCATATGCTATCAAGCGAAAACATATAGAAATTAATTTCAAACTTGAAAATTTTAGTAAAATCTGATAAAATAAATTATGTGCTGATATAATTTCATTAGAGATTATGCAGATGGTTAGACCACTTGTGTTTGCCAAGAATCACAACAAAATTTCATATTTGGGAAGATGTGACAGATGATCGCAGTATTTTTCGCTCGATGATTGAGGGTCTGAAGCCATCTTGGATTTTTTTTGTTATATCGACCGATACAAACGTTTATGCGGAAATTATTAGAGACTTTTAGAAGACAACAGCTAGCGAACGAGATGAACAAGAAAATCTATGCATAATTGCCAAAGTTAAAAGACAAATCTATGGTTATTACTGCTAAAATACTCAATTGAGTATTATATTTCGGAGATCCTACCTATGCTCAGCTAAAGTTAGATGATGTAGTGGTGAAAAAATTGTTTAGACATTGGGGTGTTCATAATTCAAATTGGATTCGAAAAGCTCGAGATTCGATTTCAGTCGAAAATCAATGATTCGAAATTTGATTCGAATTTTCAAATTCAAATTCGATTCGGTTCGAGGTCTAAATGTATAATTCGAATCGAATTGCGAATGTGTGATTTTCGATTCGATTCGATTCGAATCGAAATTCAAATTACAAATGCACACACACATCCATATATATTATTTTGTATATTAATTTAGTAATATGCATATAAGAAATTAAGAATTACAAGTTTAAAAATATATAATCTAAAATGTTAAGCCTAATTGATACCTTTTGATTTAATTGAAACTTATAATATTTCTTATGTTATGTTTTTTTTATAATTTGAGCATTTGAAATTGGATTTATTGAATAAATTTTGAAAATGTTATTCGATTAAATATTTTTTTGTTGATACATATGTACCTAGTTTAGGAGCTTAATGTAAAATGTCTTTCATGTCTTACATATATGTAATGAATGAGTTGAGTGAATTGAAATGTGATTGATGATTATATTGTTTAATGTTTCATTGTTTATTGTATCATAACGCATATTAAACTAACTATACAGGTTTGTGTTGTTTACATAGTTCTTAGTCAAGAATGGTTGAGAAATGTGTTTAAACTTAATCGTATGAAGTCTTCATGCGAATGGACCATGCTAATGGACCATACGCATGAACACTTCATGCTAATGGACCAGTCGCACGACTGAACCGGAGACTGGATCAGTTGCTGATTGAGAAAGATTGGCTCAGTCGCATGATTGAACCTTCAGTCGTGTGTATGGACCAGTCGTATGATTCAGTCCCACGACTAACCATACTAATGGTTCAGTCGCACGATTGACAAACCTAACCTATAAATACCACTTAATTCGTGGAAAAACGGAAAACTTCAAGAATTTCGATACACATTCGTACCCTAGCCGTCTAGAGACTCCAGAAAGCCTGTTCCAACTTCATTGTTTGCAGTTGATCTATTTCTAATCGTTCTTAACGTTTCTTTAATCGTTAGATTGATCTGAACTGCGTTCTCACTGATTGGATAGCCAATCAAATAGGATTCCGCACTATTTGGTTAGGTATACACGCATAATGTTAGTTAGCTCCGTACGTACACGGTCCTAATAGTGGTATTAGAGCTTTGGCTCTTGATTTTGCATGTGATTCAATTGGTTTTGGTGGTAAAAATCACGTTTTTTTTCATTCAAACATCATCTTTGTGAGTAAAACAGTGTTTTTGGTGTCTCCAAGTCTCAAAGTTTTCGTTTTCGGCATACGGCAGATTAGGGTTCTTGAAAAATAATCGCGTTTTTGTGTCAAAGTGTCAAAAACCTTCGAATTTTCAAAAACAGCAGCCTTCAGTCGCACGATTGACTCAATCGCACGATTGAACTCAATCGCACACTCATTCGCACGATTGAACTCGCTCTCGTCCATTCGTACGACTGAACAACCCCATTCGCTTGTCTTCAATCACTCACTCCATACGTACGACTGACTCCCAGTCGCAACCTTAATTCGCACGATTGAATCCAATCGCATGATTGAATCCAGTCGCACCTTCATTCGCACGAGTGACTCATACGCTTTGTTCAATTGCACGATTGGCTCATCCGCAATCTGTCCATTCGCACGAGTGAATCAGAGTTGTTTCTCAAAGTTCAAAGTTAATGCAAATAGAAGATCAGTTTTCAGCGTTTACTGCGGGAAAGACTCACGCATCCAGAACCTCTGCTTCTGGAAAATGAGGTTGGAAATCATAATAAACCGCTAAGTATATAACGTAGGATGACTATCCACAATGGAACAGCGGTTCGAGATCTATCTTAATGGAGTTGATCCCAACCCTTTGTGATCTATTGAGACAGGTATAGTATGCCGGTTGTGTGCTGATGGTGTTAAACTTACTTTGGGCGGCATGACTGATGGCCAGAAGTGAAGTACAATGCTGAAAAGAAGGTGTATGTCCATGTTGACTCAGTCGATACAAAAAGATATATTTCATAGTTTCTGAAAACAACAGAGAGAAGTTATGGAAGCGTTGGAGAAATGTATGATGGAAATGCATCATTGAAAGCTTTGAAGGCAAGGCTCTGAAGAAGGAGTTTGACAACTTCTCTTCAATGGGAAAAGAAAGCTTGGATGATGTTATCGACAGGTTCTACCATCTGATGAGTGAACTGCACACTCATGGGTTACACGTCTATGGAAGATAAGTGTCTAGTTTTGCAGATGGTTTGCCAGAAAAATGGGACTCGTTTGTGTCTAATCTGATACAGAAACAATATTCTGTCAAGGTTAGATATAAATGACTTCATATTGAAGTTGAGAGAGGAGGAACTAAGGATGAAATACAAGTCTCAGAAAGGATCCTACGACCAGAATCCTTAACTTTATAACTCACTCCCAATCCAACCCACTCAGGAGCACCTCTTCAAACTGCTTTTATGTCTAGTTCAACAGCTCCTTCCCATCCACTGCTTCAGGATCTGAAAGTCAGGGTCATCTTGCACCCAATATATAGTGCCTGAAGCAAATGCTACTAAGTTGAGGACCGAGAATCTTGGTAATATTACCGTGGAGGTTGCAAAGAGCACATGGACCTTCTAGCTGCAGTTGTTCATTCATATGATGGTCTAGTTGCAGGAAGAATTGGAAATTGTCATCTCGCTGATGAAGACTACGAGTAGGTGGATGAAAATGAACTAGAAAGAATGGATATTATGTGGGCTTTGCAAGTGCTGTCAGGAGAGAGAAAAAGTTTGTGAAAAAGACTAGACAGAACTTGTAGCCACAAAAGACACTACCTTTGTTTTGACAAAACCAAAGTTACCTGTTTTAACTGTGGAGAAAGGGGCATTTCAAATATGAATGTGTGAAGCGCAAGAAAACAGGAACGGGAATCCATTCTCGTCTTTCAACCGTCAAGACAAACCCACGAGTGGAGTTGCAATCGTCAAGCAAAGAACAAAGGCCTTGACTGCTCAAGGTGATGAAGGACAATATTGGACCTTCAAGTTTTTGTCTCCGGGTGAATCGAGCATTGCTAATGTCGAGGGTTTGGATTATGACACTGCAAGTGAAGGTGACATTGCAGTGGAACTAGTGATGTCAGAAAATGAAGATACTGCTAATTGGTCAATCACGTGATTGAAGAAGATCTTAGAACGACAAGTTCAGAATCTCCAGCATCCGAGGAATCAAACTCTGCGCTGATGGCTGATTCAACCGAATCTTCTCAGGTAAGTATCAAAGACCAACCTTTTGAAAGTCATGCTTGTAATGAATGTAATAAGTTTAGAGAAAGATTGATCTTAAATTTGCTAGGTTATTAGATCACTGATAGCTTAGTCATGACTTACAACTGTGCACAGAAGCTAATCGGATTTTAAAACAAAATGAGTGCAGTTACAAAGAGAAAATAGAACATTTAAATAAACAATTAAGGGAAACCGAGGTTGTTGCTTTTAATCAAGCAAATGATATAAAGTTTTATTTAAACTCTTTGGAAGAAACAATAAACAAAACAGTTTTAGAAGTTGAAGTCAACTCATTAAAACAAAAACTACACAGTTGGACCAGTTCCTCTCACATAGTTCAAAACTTAGTGAAAGAACGGAACAATGGGGAAGGGTTGGGTTACAAAGTAGTTCCACCACCACATGAGATCCTGTTAAATACAAAATGTACCAGTAAATAACAACCCAATTAAGGATCATGTGGTGTCCACTCCTCTGGTTAGTGATCCGGATTCTACGGGTAAACAGGTGAATTCTGTCACTAAACAGAAGGAGGCTACTTTGAAATCTAAAGGCAAGATGCCCACTATGAATTTGGAAGAACAATTTGAAAAGGTTAATGTAAAGTCAGGTTCAAACATGTCTTTTTCAGAATCCAAACTGAGCAAACCAGTTAACCAAACACGTGCTTCACGTCAAAGTTCAAATAAACAAAAGGCTAAAGATGTTAAATAGTTCAAACAATAAATTTTGTTAAAGAAACAAAAATATCTAAACAAGAAGTGTCCAAACCCAACCAGACTAAAGTCACCTGTTTCACACACTTCCCCACAGAGACAATTTTTCCAATATGTAGAAGGTAGATCATGCTACAATTGTGGAAAGAGAGGACAGATCGCTTCTAATTGTCCTCATTATCAGACGCCAAGGAAGCAAATTGAACTTTATGATACTAAACCAATTTCTTCAAAAAGGAGTTTTATTACACCACCAAAAAGAAGTAATGAACCTAAAGTTCAAACCGTAAGCCAGTCGTCTGTTTATCATAAACAAGCCTTACACAAAACTGGCTTATGGAAAGAAAAGTCAAGCTCAGTGTCTGATACTGAGAACACTAATAAGCATGATATGCCCTCACCCTCAAATGGACAGTGGGTTGAGTTTATGATGTGTGATTCCTCCGGGTCACCCAAGCCAGTTAAGGCTTGGGTCCCACACCTAAACTGGTCATTTCCTTTTAATGTGCAGGGTGTCCGTTACAGTGCTATCACAAATACCTGGATTGTTGATAGTGGGGCGTCTAGGAACATGACCGGGAACTTGTCTCTCCTTCTTAATGTCAAACAAATTAAGGGGGACATGTATCATTTGCTGGAAATATAGGAGGATACATCATGACTCAAGGCAAAGTGGGAACCCAAAAGTCAAGTTTGGCAAGGTCAACCACATTCAACAATTACAAAATAACTTGCTTTATGTATCCAGATTTGTGACAAAGGATTCAAGGTAGTCTTTGACAACAAAGTGCTATGTGTTGAAGAAGGAGTATGTAATCCCGGAGGACCAAGTCTTAATAACAGCTTCAAGATATAATGATTTATATGTCTTGGACTTATCAAAGGCCTCCACAATCGGTCATCAAGTTCAATGCTTCTTGTCAAAGGCAACAGAGAAAGACTCCATTTCATGGCATAGGAGAATGGGACACATTAATCCACGGAAGATGAATCACTTGATCCAGAATGATCTATTACGTGAGTAAATGTTAAAACTGTCCAATATTATTACCGGATTTTGTGTCGCGTGTAAGAAAGGGAAACAGACAAAGAAGTCTCATAAGGAAAAGAAAGTTCACTCAATTGACCTACCTCATGAGCTTCTTCACATGGATCTGTTTGGGCAAGTCAGTACAAAGAGCATTACCGGCGATTTGTACTGCTATGTAGTTACAGATGATTACTCAAGATTTTCTTGGGTGATGTTTCTGAAATCCAAATCAGAGACATTTGAATCATTCAAAGAGCTGGTAACTACATTGGAGTCACTCTACAAGCTGAAGGTAAGGCAAATCCGTTCGGACAACAGTACTGAGTTCAAGAACAAGTGGATGGAGGCATTCTGCAAGGAGAAGGAATTGTACACCAGTTCACATCTGCCTACACTCCACAAATGAACGGAGCAGCTGAAAGAAAGAACAGGAGCTTGATAGAAACAGCAAGAACGATGCTAGCCGACTCGAAACTGCCTATCCAATTCTGGAACGAGGTCGTAGCTAATGCATGTTACACCCTAAATCGAGTCCTGATGGTCAAACGTCATGGTAAAACGTGTTACGAGTTGCTCCAACGACGTAAACCTAATCTAGAGTATCTCGAACCATTTGGCGCACTATGTATGCTGCTGAAGAAAAATCACTCCGGAAGTTCAGTGAAAGGATGAAGAAGGAATTTTTTAGGATACAACATACCGAATAAGAGAGTTTACAACAACTCAACGGGTCAGTATAAGTGTGGTGCAACGTCAACGTTCAGAGATACACCACCCCCTTGCTGGAAAAGGACCCGCATTCTTCTTCGATTATGATGGATTCTTTAAGTCCTTCAACATCCTTCTCTCCCTTTCTGATGATGAGTTAGTGACCAGAATGATGTATGATGTCTTAAACACACCGTCCCTAGACTCGACAACATCAGTTTCGCACGGTGATTCTTCTAGTCCTTTAGGGGGAGCACTTGATGTAAGCGACTCCTCCTCTGACGATGAAGAAGTGGAGACTGAACAGGTGAACCAGAGGAACAGGTTCCAGCTACAGCAAGTACACAAGCATCAAACCCTGATGCCTCTGACTCTTCGAAACCTCAAACTCCAATAGCTTCAGATACTGAAGTTGTGGTTCACAATCTGGAAAATGAGGTAGCTGTTCCCACAACTCCTGGATCCCGGTTAAATGTTTATCATCCTTTGGACAATGTCATTGCAGATGTTTGATCATGAGTACATACCAGAAATCAGCTATACTCAGCTGATTATGCCTTAGTCATGGAAAAGGGATATCTTCACGACGGTGCTTATCAGTGTTTTATGTCTCAATTTGAGCCAAAATATGTTAGTGAAACATTAAACGATGAGGCATGGGTAAGTGCGATGCAAGAAGAACTCCTACAGTTTAAGATGCTAGGAGTATGGACCCTTATGGACAGACCAAAAGATGCTAAAGTCATTGGAACTAAATGGGTCTTCAAATGCAAGAAAGACGACCAAGGGGTCATAATTCGCAACAAGGCTCGACTTGTCGTTCAAGGTTTTAGACAAGTCGAAGGAATCGATTATAATAAAGTGTTTGCACCTGTGGCTAGAATGGAAGCAATCCGTATCTTCCTAGCCTATGCATCTTACATGAAGATTAAAGTTTATCAACTAGATGTGAAGAGTGCATTCCTATCATCGGGACAGAGTTTACAAGCTTGATAAAGCTCTCTACGGGCTCCATCAAGCCCCGAGAACATGGTATGAAAGCTCTCCCACTCATCTGTTGAAACACGGCTTTCGCAGATGAGTGATTGATTGTACACTGTTCATCAAAGAAAGGATGGTGACTTATTGCTGGTACAGATTTATGTTGATGACATAATCTTCGGTTCTAAAAACGAAGATCTATGTAAAGAATTTGAAGCAGTAATGAAAGCTGAATTTGAGATGAGTGCCATGGCAGAGATGAAGTTCTTTCTTTCTCGGGTTACAGGTGTTAGACACCAAAGGGAATATTTCTACATCGACCAAGTATTGTCACACACCCCCCCCGCTAAAAGCGGAAACACGGGGATGTAACGAGATCGGGATCGTCATAACACATGGTAAGCGATAGAGATGCAATATAATAAATGATGACAAGCGTGTCATGACGACACCCGACAACAAGGGGACTTGTGTCGTGTTTAGTCAATATTCACGACAACATAGCCATAATCATAAACATGATAACGATTCACATAACCAAATAAAGATGAATTTGTAATGTAAATTCCCACAACCCGGAACAAGTATCAAAAGATTGTAATTGTTTAATCAGACTACAACATTGTATCAAAATAATTGTTTGTCAAATATGTTTAGTCCAAAAAATGCATCCTAGGGTCTCCACTAAGGCAGCACACCTAGATTCCTCAATTTGCATGATCACCTGAAAAGATATGCTCAAAATGGTCAACAAAATTGTTGGTGAGCTCGCAGGTTAAGTAATAAATAAGTAAGTGATGTTGTATATAGTAAGCGATGTGGAATACCGTGAATACAGTTATATAAACAAGTAAAATCACATGACAATGAGCTTTGCAACCAAACCTAGAGACGTACACAAAGATATTGTCGGAATATATTCACCCAAGGGCCCGTTCCTGGCACTGATGGTACCAACTAGTATACCAACGAACAAGGGTGGGGGTGTCAACCCAGTAGTACTACCAATACCTATCCGTCGGTTCCCACACTGGAATTAAATAGTTGCAAAGATAGAACCACACAGCAGACCCAAGCATGTATCAGATAAGTACTTGTAAAACAGTAACACGTTGATTCCATGTATGTAAATTGTAAGTAAGTTGTACAGCATTGAAAATGGGTGAGCATACTTTCCCCCAAGTTGTAAATGATTGAAATATTGTATACGCGTAAAAGGGGCCACGAAACTCACTTGTTAAGTGGTAAGTATGTATGATCAATGTATCCAAATGTTGTATGCAAATAACGGTCAAACACCTATTGACAGTTATTGTTAAGCATTAATGATATGAATGAAGCATATAATATTGTTCGGTCGGCTCGGGTTATATCGGTTGGGTCGCGTGTAACACACAATACACACACGTATTAGATCTTATGTAGATCCAAGTACTAGACATTGTCGCCATTGCTGATGATATTTGAGTAAAAGTCTCATTGTTATTGAAGATGTATTCGATAAATACAGTAGTTACAAATCGGTTGATAATTGTAAAACGTTAGATTGATTTGATTTTGAATAGTATTTGTGGGCTTTGTAGCGTTGACTTTAATCTTTGTGGCTGAGCAATGGCAACCGTGTTAATGTTACCTCAACATCACACGACATACACACACCACACACAAGAAGGAAATCACACACAACAACTTCAGTCGCACGACAGGACCAGACGCACGACTCAACACTCCATTCGCACGAATCAACCCTCAATCGTGCGAATCAGCTTCATTCGTACGATTGAACCTTCATTCGTATGACTGGCATTCAGTCGTACCACACAACACTCAATCGCACGACTCAACCTCCATACGCACGAATCAACCTTCATTCGTGGAATCAGCTACATTCACATTACGATGAACCTTCATTCGTGCGATTGGACTCCAGTCGTGCGATACACGCACAATCGCATACATTCATTCGGTCACCTGACTCAATCGCACACATTCATTCGCTCGCATGACTCATCGCACACATACATTCGCACGCATGACTCATTCACACACATACACCATCGCACGCCAGTCGCACGACACACCCAGTCGCACAACTCAGTCGCACGATTGACTCAGACGCATGGCTCAGTCGCACGACTCATCCAGTCGCACGACTCAATCGCATGACAGACCCAGTCGCCTGGACAGCAGAATCGCGACTGTTGACGGGGCTGAGCAGCCTTCGGCTGCTCCGAGCATGAGTTTTACACAACAAGGACTTCCAGAAACACTCTACACACATACACAAACAAGAAGCACACGCAGAAGACCTCACACGCACCCACACGACCTCATGTGTTCGGGTTGAACCCGAACACCCGAAACCCTAGTTTGGACAGCCGTGAATAAGCAAGAAAAGGGACAACCAAGGTCGTCTACCTGCTAGAATGGAGTAGACTAGGCTGTAGATGGAGTCTAGACGACGAAAACGAGACCAAGCGGGTCGGATTTGGTGCTAGAATGAAGATGAGAGTGAAGAGGAGAAGATGGAGAAGGTGAAGATGAGTAATGGTTCTAGGGCTGGAAAAATGGGGCTTTTATACCCATTCCAAGTTTGCAAAATGTCAAGTTTAGTCCCTGCACTTAACCCCCGAGTTTCCCAATTTTTTCGGTTGAAAAACGACTTTATTAGGTTAATCATATTAATTATAAAAATGTATTTAATGATATTTATAACTTAAAAATGGTTTTATTAGGTGACGTTAATTTTATATATAAAATGATATATTTGGCGGTTACGATGATGAAAGTTTTAAAAGTTTTTAAGGATAGCATATGATTACGATGAAAGCACAAGAACAATGATGATAAAGCAAGCATGATATCCACATAAAGAGTTAATAAAGATGAGGGATGATTGATCAAGGAATAGTTAACGGAAAGCCCGTTAATTGACGGACTTAAGGTGACGGATGTCACAGTATCCCCTAGTTTTGATTGTTGGAATATTTTGAGTTTTTTTTCTGATCTTCTCGTTCCCATGTAAACTCTGGCCCTCGTTTTGAATTCCACCTTACGCGAACAATAGGTATTCTACTGCGCTTCAGTTGCTTGACCTTTCGATCCATGACCTCAATGGGTTCCTCAACAAAATGAAGCTTTTCATCAATCTTGATTTCCTCGATTGGCACGTGAAGGGATTCATCGGCCAAACACTTCTTGAGGTTCGACACGTGAAAAGTATCATGCACACCGCTGAGTTCTTGTGGCAACCTTAATCGGTAAGCCACTGGACCGATTCTTTCTGTAATCTCGAATGGTCCAACGTATCTTGGGGCTAACTTCCCTTTCTTTCCAAATCGAACGACTCCTTTCCAAGGGGAGACTTTAAGTAAGACTCGATCCCCAATGTTGAATTCTAGAGGCTTCCGACGGTTGTCGGCATAGCTCTTTTGGCGATCTCTAGCAGCTTTTAGTCGGTCTTTGATTTGAAAGATCTTGTCAGTTGTTTCTTGAATGATCTCTGGGCCTGTTAATGACTTTCACCAATCTCGGCCCAACAAACGGAGATCTGCATTTCCTTCCATACAACGCTTCGAACGGAGCACACCCAATGCTTGTATGGTAGCTGTTGTTGTAAGAGAACTCAATCAACGGTAGATGAGCATCCCAACTACCACCAAAGTCGATTACACACGCTCTCAACATGTCTTCTAGCGTCTGTTGTATAGTTCGTTCACTTTGGCCATCTGTCTGAGGGTGATAGGCGGTACTCATATCTAATCGAGTGCCCATCGCTTTCTGTATGTCTGCCAAAATCGTGAAGTAAATCGGCTGTCACGGTCGGATATGATTGACACCGGTACTCCGTGTCTTGTCACGACCTCTTTTATGTACAATCTCGCCAACTTATCCATTTTGTAGTCTTCTCGGATCGGCAAGAAATGTGCTGATTTCGTCATTCGATCCACTATGACCCATATCGAGTCATGCCCGCTGCTTGTTCTAGGGAGTTTGGTAATGAAATCCATAGCTATATTCTCCCATTTCCACTCGGGAATTTCAGGTTGCTGTAATAATCCCGATGGTTTCTGATGTTCAGCTTTAACTTTCGAGCATGTCAAGCATCTGCTGACGTACAGGCAATGTCTTTCTTCATGCCTGGCCACCAGTACAGATCTTTAAGATCGTGATACATCTTGTCTGCACCAGGATGAATAGAATATCGCGTCTTGTGGGCTTCATCCATGACTAAGGTACGTACACCTCCCCATCTGGGTACCCATATGCGATCCATGAAGTACTGTATACCATCATCCTTGCAAATCATCTGTTTATCTAACCCTCGGAATTCTTCTCCCGCAAGGTTTTCTTCTTTTAATGCCTCACTTTGTGCAATTTGGATCTGGGCTTTCAAATTCGTTTGAATAGTCAATCCCAACGCTCGAGCACGTAGTGGTTTCACGCGTTCTTTATGGCTTAAAGCATCAGCCACCACGTTAGCTTTCCCCGGATGATACCGGATTTCACAATCGTAGTCACTAAGTAGCTCTACCACCCAACGTCGCTACGCATATTAAGTTCCTTCTGATCCAGAATATGTTGGAGGCTCTTATGATCTGTGAAGATGATGCATTTGGTTCCATACAGGTAATGCCTCAAATCTTGAGTGCAAATACTACAGCGCCCAACTCAAGATCATGAGTTGTATAGTTCTTTTCGTGCACCTTAAGTTGTCGCGAAGCGTAGGCAATCACCTTATCCTTCTGCATTAGCACACATCCCAATCCTTGATGTGAAGCATCGCAGTACACCACAAAATCATCAGTTCCGTCTGGGAGGGACAATATAGGCGCGTTACACACTTCTCTTTCAACGTTTGGAACGCTTGTTCTTGTGCATGTCCCCAATCAAACTTCTTGTCTTTCTGAGTAAGCAATGTTAATGGCTGCGCGATCTTTGAAAAATTCGCGATGAAGCGACGATAGTAACCGGCCAATCCTAAGAATTGCCGTATCTGATGGTGTCTGGGGTGCATCCCATTTCTTCACCGCTTCGATCTTGCCGGGATCTACATGAATCCCGTCCTCATTAACCACATGACCCAAAAACTTCACTTCCCGCAACCAAAATTCACACTTCGAGAACTTGGCGAAAAGTTTTTCTTCCCGTAACAGTTCCAGAATTGCCCGAAGGTGTTCTTCATGATCCTCTTTCGATCGGGAGTAGATAAGTATATCGTCTATGAATACGATCACAAATTTATCCAATAAGGTTTGCACACCCGATTCATTAGATCCATAAACACAGCTGGTGCGTTAGTCAGCCCGAACGGCATGACCAAGAACTCATAGTGCCCATAACGAGTTCTAAACGCTGTCTTCGGTATGTCGTCCTCGAAAACCCTTAGTTGATGATATCCAGAACGAAGGTCGATCTTGGAGAAATATGAAGCTCCTTGCAGCTGATCAAACAGATCGTCGATCCTGGGGAGAGGATATCGATTCTTCACGGTTAACTTGTTCAACTCACGGTAATCGATACACATGCGGAACGACCCATCCTTCTTTTTGACAAATAATACGGTGCTCCCCACGGTGAATGACTCGGTCGAATAAAACCCTTCTCCAGTAGCTCTTGTAACTGACTAGATAACTCTTGCATCTCGGATGGCGCTAACCGATAGGGCGTCTTTGCTACCGGTGTAGCTCCAGGAACCAACTCTATACGAAATTCCACCTGTCGTGGAGGAGGCAAACCAGACAAGTCATCAGGAAATACATCTGGGTAGTCCCGTACCACTGGAATATCTACTAGTTTCCTCTCTTCGTCCTTCTTTCTCCACCACATGAGCCAGAAAGCGTAGCACTGCTTTCGTAAACTTCGGCGTGCTTTCATGCAGGAAATAAGCTTTAAGTTCCTTCCCGGTCGTTCTCCTTGAATCTTGAGTACCTCCCCGTTTGGCATAGGGATTCGTACTACTTTGTCCCGACAGACAATCTCTGCTTCGTTTTGCGACAACCAATCCATACCCACAATCACATCAAAACTTCCTAGCTCAAAGGGTATCAAGTCTATATCGAAGGCATGGTCCTCCAATGTTAACGAGCACTTCCTAATAATCTCATCGGCTGAACAACCCTACCATTGGCCATTTCTACAGAGTAGCTAGTTTCTAGCCTACTAGGACTCAAATCAAGCAATTGCACAAACTCAGAAGATATAAAGCTATTGTCTGCTCCAGTATCAAATAATATAGATGCGAAGTGATGATTGAGTAAGTGCGTACCCGTGACAACATTCGGGTCCTGACGAGCATCGTTGGCTCCAATGACGAATGCACGTCCCCGAGCTGCATTCCCTTGATTGGTCGGGCCTTGATTTCCAGCTATAGCCATCACTTGCTGCTGGTTGTTTCCTTGTTGACCCGGTGCCCGATTCAGTCTGGGGCACATGTTTCTGTAATGATCAGGGCTTCCACACTCATAACAAGCCCTTGCATTCCCGGCGGGGTTAACCGCGTTGACTGGTGCCACAAGATTCGGCGCTGTTCTGCAGTCTCTCGCCAAATGCCCCGGGCCTACAGTTCGCGCACACCCGGCACTGCATTCCTGGGGGATGATGATAGTTGCACCTGTCACATTTGGGGTGCGGCCCCACATACTCTCTCTTGCCCTGAGTCACGGCCACAAAATTTCTGGTCGTCTTGGCCCTCTTATCAAACTTCCCGGCACTCGACCGGCCCCTGTATTTCCTGATGACTTGTGTGGTTTGGCCTCCTCCACGACAAGTGAATTTCATATAGAGTTGGTTCCTAGAGCTACACCGGTAGCGAAGACGCCCATCGGTTAGCGTCATCCGAGATGCAAGAGTTATCTAGTCAGTTACAAGAGCTACTGGAGAAGGTTTTTATTCGACCGAGTCATTCACCGTGGGGAGCACCGGTATTATTTGTCAAAAAGAAGGATGGGTCGTTCCGCATGTGTATCGATTACCGTGAGTTGAACAAGTTAACTGTGAAGAATCGATATCCTCTCCCCAGGATCGATGATCTGTTTGATCAGCTGCAAGGAGCTTCATATTTTCCAAGATCGACCTTCGTTCTGGATATCATCAGCTAAGGGTTTTCGAGGACGACATACCGAAGACAGCGTTTAGAACTCGTTATGGGCACTATGAGTTCTTGGTCATGCATTCGGGCTGACTAACGCACCAACTATGTTTATGGATCTACTGAATCGGGTGTGCAAACCTTATTTGGATAAATTTGTGATCGTATTCATAGACGATATACTTTCTCTACTCCCGATCGAAAGAGGATCATGAAGAACACCTTCGGGCAATTCTGGAACTGTTACAGGAAGAAAAACTTTTCGCCAAGTTCTCGAAGTGTGAATTTTGTTGCAGGAAGTGAAGTTTTTGGGTCATGTGGTTAATGAGGACGGGATTCATGTAGATCCCGGCAAGATCGAAGCGGTGAAGAAATGGGATGCACCCCAGACACCATCAGAAATACGCAATTCTTAGAATTGGCCGGTTACTATCGTCGCTTCATCGCGAATTTTTCAAAGATCGCGCAGCCATTAACATGCTTACTCAGAAAGACAAGAAGTTTGATTGGGGACATGCACAAGAACAAGCGTTCCAAACGTTGAAAGAGAAGTTGTGTACCGCGCCTATACTGTCCCTCCCAAACAGAACTGATGATGATTTTGTGGTGTACTGCGATGCTTCACATCAAGGATTGGGATGTGTGCTAATGCAGAAGGATAAGGTGATTGCCTACGCTTCGCGACAACTTAAGGTGCACGAAAAGACTATACAACTCTTGATCTTGAGTTGGGCGCTGTAGTATTTGCACTCAAGATTTGGAGGCATTACCTGTATGGAACCAAATGCATCATCTTCACAGATCATAAGAGCCTCCAACATATTCTGGATCAGAAGGAACTTAATATGCGTTAGCGACGTTGGGTAGAGCTACTTAGTGACTACGATTGTGAAATCCGGTATCATCCGGGGAAAGCTAACGTGGTGGCTGATGCTTTAAGCCATAAAGAACGCGTGAAACCACTACGTGCTCGAGCGTTGGGATTGACTATTCAAACGAATTTGAAGCCCAGATCCAAATTGCACAAAGTGAGGCATTGAAAGAAGAAAACCTTGCGGGAGAAGAATTCCGAGGGTTAGATAAACAGATGATTTGCAAGGATGATGGTATACAGTACTTCATGGATCGCATATGGGTACCCAGATGGGAGGTGTACGTACCTTAGTCATGGATGAAGCCCACAAGACGCGATATTCTATTCATCCTGGTGCAGACAAGATGTATCACGATCTTAAAGATCTGTACTGGTGGCCAGGCATGAAGAAAGACATTGCCTTGTACGTCAGCAGATGCTTGACATGCTCGAAAGTTAAAGCTGAACATCAGAAACCATCGGGATTATTACAGCAACCTGAAATTCCCGAGTGGAAATGGGAGAATATAGCTATGGATTTCATTACCAAACTCCCTAGAACAAGCAGCGGGCATGACTCGATATGGGTCATAGTGGATCGAATGACGAAATCAGCACATTTCTTGCCGATCCGAGAAGACTACAAAATGGATAAGTTGGCGAGATTGTACATAAAGAGGTCGTGACAAGACACGGAACGGTCCGGTGTCAATCATATCCGACCGTGACAGCCGATTTACTTCACGATTTTGGCAGACATTACAAAGCGATGGGCACTCGATTAGATATGAGTACCGCCTATCACCCTCAGACAGATGGCCAAAGTGAACGAACTATACAACGCTAGAAGACATGTTGAGAGCGTGTGTAATCGACTTTGGTGGTAGTTGGGATGCTCATCTACCGTTGATCGAGTTCTCTTACAACAACAACTACCATACAAGCATTGGGTGTGCTCCGTTCGAAGCGTTGTATGGAAGGAAATGCAGATCTCCCGTTTGTTGGGCCGAGATTGGTGAAAGTCAATTAACAGGCCCAGAGATCATTCAAGAACAACTGACAAGATCTTTCAAATCAAAGACCGACTAAAAGCTGCTAGAGATCGCCAAAAGAGCTATGCCGACAACCGTCGGAAGCCTCTAGAATTCAACATTGGGGATCGAGTCTTACTTAAAGTCTCCCTTGGAAAGGAGTCGTTCGATTGGAAAGAAAGGGAAGTTAGCCCCAAGATACGTTGGACCATTCGAGATTACAGAAAGAATCGGTCTAGTGGCTTACCGATTAAGGTTGCCACAAGAACTCAGCGGTGTGCATGATACTTTTCACGTGTCAAACCTCAAGAAGTGTTTGACCGATGATCCCTTCACGTGCCAATCGAGGAATCAAGATTGATGAAAAGCTTCATTTTGTTGAGGAACCCATTGAGTCATGGATCGAAAGGTCAAGCAACTGAAGCGCATAGAATACCTATTGTTCGCGTAAGGTGAATTCAAAACGAGGCCAGAGTTTACATGGGAACGAGAAGATCAGATGAACTCAAATATCCACATCTATTCGAGGATGACCTCTTGGACCTAACTCCAGCTGAATTTCGGGACGAAATTCTCTCAACTGGGGGATACTTGTGACATCCGTCACCTTAAGGTCAGTCAATTAACGAGGCTTTCCGTTAACTATCCTTGATCAATCATCCCTCATCTTTATTAACTCTTTATGTGGATATCATGCTTGCTTTATCATCGTTGTGCTTGTGCTTTCATGTAATCATATGCTATCCTTAAAAACTTTTAAAACTTTATCATCGTAACCGCCAATATATCATTTTTATATAAATTAACGTCACCATAAAACCATTTTTAAGTTATAAATATCATTAAATACATTTTTATAATTAATATGATTAACCTAATAAAGTCGTTTTTCAACCGAAACAAATTTGGGAAACTCGGGGGTTAAGTGCAGGGACTAAACTTGACATTTTGCAAACTTGAATGGGTATAAAGCCCCATTTTTCCAGCCCTAGAACCATTACTTCATCTTCACCTCCATCTTCTTCTTCTTCACCTCTCATCTTCATTCTAGCACCAAATCGACCCGCTTGGTCTCGTTTTCGTCGTCTAGACTCATCTACAGCCTAGTCTACTCCATTCTAGCAGGTAGACGACCTTGGTTGTCCCTTTTCTTGCTTATTCACGACTGTCCAAACTAGGGTTTGGGTGTTCGGGTTCAACCCGAACACATGAGGTCGTGTGGGTGCGTGTGAGGTCTTTCTGCATGTGCTTCTTGTTTGTGTATGTGTGTAGAGTGTTTCTGGAAGTCCTTGTTGTGTAAAACTCGTGCTCGAGCAGCCAAACAGTCGCGATTCTGCTGTCCAGGCGACTGGGTTTGTCATGCGATTGAGTCGTGCGACTGGATGAGTCGTGCGACTGAGCCATGCGTCTGAGTCAATCGTGCGACTGAGTTGTGCGACTGGGTGTGTCGTGCGACTGTGTGTGTGTGTGAATGAGTCATGTTTGCGATGTATGTGTGCGATTGAGTCATGCGAGCGAATGACTGTGTGCGATTGATTCAGTGCGATGTTATGAGCGAGAGTATGGAATGCGTTGAATATGCAGATTGAGTGGTGACCGAATGAATGTATGCGATTGGCTGTATCGCACGACTGGAGTCCAATCGCACGAATGAAGGTTCAATCGTACGAATGTAGCTGATTCGTACGAATGAAGGTTGATTCGTGCGTATGGAGGTTGAGTCGTGCGATTGAGTGTTGTGTGGTACGACTGAATGCCAGTCATACGAATGAAGGTTCAATCGTACGAATGAAGCTGATTCGCACGATTGAGGGTTGATTCGTGCGAATGGACTGTTGAGTCGTGCGTCTGGTCCTGTCGTGCGACTGAAGTTGTTGTGTGTGATTTCCCTTCTTGTGCGTGGTGTGTGTATGTCGTGTGATGTTGAGGTAACATTAACACGGTTGCCATTGCTCAGCCACAAAGATTAAAGTCAACGCTACAAGCCCACAAATACTATTCAAAATCAAATCAATCTAACGTTTTACAATTATCAACCGATTTGTAACTACTAGCATTTATCGAATACATCTTCAATAACAATGAAACTTTTACTCAAATATCATCAGAAGTGGCGACAATGTCTAGTACTTGGATCTACATAGATCTAATACGTGTGTCTGTTTGTGTGTGTTACACGCGACCCAACCGATATAACCCGAGCCGACCGAAAATATTATATGCTTCATTCATATCATTAATGCTTAACAATAACTGTCATAGGTGTTTGACCGTTCATTTGCATACAACATTTGGATACATTGATCATACATACTTACCACTTAACAAGTGAGTTTCGTGGCCCCTTTTTAACTTATACAATATTTCAATCATTTACAACTTGGGGGAAAAGTATGCTCACCCATTTTCAATGCTGTACAACTTACTTACAATTTACATACATGGAATCAACGTGTTACTGTTTTACAAGTACTTATCTGATACATGCTTGGGTCTGCTGTGTGGTTCTATCTTTGCAACTATTTAATTCCAGTGTGGGAACCGACGGATAGGTATTGGTAGTACTACTGGGTTGACACCCCCACCCTTGTTCGTTGGTATACTAGTTATACCATCAGTGGCCAGGAACGGGCCCTTGGGTGAATATATTCCGAAAATATCTTTGTGTACGTCGCTAGGTTTGGTTGCAAAGCTCATTGTCATGTGATTTTACTTGTTTATATAATGTATTCACGGTATTCCACATCGCTTACTATATACAGCATCACTTACTTATTTATTATTTAAACCTGCGAGCTCACCAACAATTTTGTTGACCATTTTGAGCATATCTTTTCAGGTGATCATGCAAATTGAGGAATCTAGGTGTGTTGCCTTAGTGGAGACCCTAGGATGCATTTTTGGGACTAAACATATTTGACAAACAATTATTTTGATACAATGTTGTAGTCTGAGTAAACAATTACAATCTTTTGATACTTGTTCCTGGGTTGTGGGAATTTACATTACAATTCATCTTTATTTGGTTATGTGAATCGTTTATCATGTTTATGCTTATGGCTATGTTGTCGTGAATATTGACTAAACACGACACAAGTCCCCTTGTTGTCGGGTGTCGTCATGACACGCTTGTCATCATTTATTATATTGCATCTCTATCGCTTACCATGTGTTATGACGATCCCGATCTCGTTACATCCCCGTGTTTCCGCTTTTAGCGGGGGTGTGACAGATTGGTATCAGAGCCATTGGTTAGAGAAAATTAGGCAATACGCTTGACCTAGACTATAACCTAGGAACCTTCATGTAGATTTGCATGCTAGGATTCTGTATGCATATTATATCTCGTGTATGTGTTCCTTGTTGCTTGATTCGTTCATTTATCTGTTATGTGATCTTTCCACCCTATGAGAGAGCCCTTGTGCTCACTCTTTTATGGGATGCTTCTATTGATCTTCCGTTCCCTCTGCGCGCCGAGTTGGTTTATCAAATCCGGGTATTAAACCCGAAGAGATCTTCACAGATCATGCTATTGCGCTTGACCTTGGACATTGAGTTTAACCCTGAGGAGGTTATGTCTGAAACCTTGAAAGAGGAAGAGATAGACAACCTCCGCTAGACTAAACGTGATTATATACATGGGATTACAACTGTTACGATGGACTATTGTTGAGACATTATCAATTCATGGTGTGAGAACTACACGACTTGCATGCGATGTGTGGTGACAATAAGTGTGATATTAACTTGGAATACTGGACTTAATGAGTGTTATGGATAATACACTTTGAAATGATTTAAGCTTACGTGTGTATTATTTCTATGATTAGAAAATGCCGCCTCGAAGAGTTACCCGCAGCAATAGTGGCGGGAGTGAAGCCCCAAGGGGCAGAGGCAGAGGCAGAGGTAGAGCACCAAGAACAAATGATGGTCCTGCCAGTAACAATCAGGATACAGGAAACTCTGATATGGCAGCTCTGATCGCTCAACAGTTGGCTGCACTGATTCCTACTATCGTGGCCCAAGTGAGCGATGCACTCCAGCAACACCACCCCCACAGGGATGGTGGCAATGATAATGGAGATAATGGAGAAAGAGGTCAAGGTGGGATTGAAACTGAAGTGGGAAATGGAAACCCAACTGGGAACGAAAGCAATTAGGAGACCGGGAATGGTGGTCAGCGGTATTGAGACTGGGGTTGTTAATACTAGACGGGGGTGTTCATAGAAAGAGTTTGTGGCCTGCAAACCGAGAGAATTTGATGGGAAAGGTGGGGCGATAGCCCTAACCAGGTGGCTAGAAAAGATGGAGGCAGTGATTGACATCAGTGAGTGCCTCGACAACCAGAGAATCAAGTATGCCACGTGTTCACTGCAGGGCAAGGCCCTAACCTGGTGGAACACCCAGGTTCAAGCTAGAGGAAGAGAATCTGCGATGCAGATGTCGTGGGATGAGTTTAAAGCTTTGATTACCGAGGAATACTGCCCCCTCAACGAGATGCAAAATTGGAGCATGAGTTCTGGAATCATGCTATGGTGGGGGCCGGGCATGCAGCTTATACAGATCGTTTTCATGAGCTGGCAAGATTGGTTCCGCATCTGGTCACGCCGGAATCAAAGAGAATCGAGAGGTATATTTGGGGACTTGCGCCTCAAATCCGAGCAATGGTAACAGCAGCTACTCCTCCTACTATCCAGAGCGCAATTCTGAAGGCTGGCGCTTTGACTGATGAAATGGTGAGAACAGGGGTTTTGGGCAGAGGAGCAGAAAAGAGAAAGGATGTTGGGGAAACGAGCCGGTCGAGTGCCGGGAAGTTTGATAAGAGGACCAAGACGACCAGAAATTTTGTGGCCGTGACTCAGGGCAAGAGAGAGTATGTGGGGCCGCACCCCAAATGTGACAGGTGCAACTATCATCATCCCCCAGGAATGCAGTGCCGGGTATGCGCGAACTGTAGGCGCCCGGGTCATTTGGCGAGAGACTGCAGAACAGCGCCGAATCTTGTGGCACAGTCAACGCGGTTAACCCCGCCGGGAATGCAAGGGCTTGTTATGAGTGTGGAAGCCTGATCATTACAGAAACATGTGCCCCAGACTGAATCGGGCACCGGGTCAACAAGGAAACAACCAGCAGCAAGTGAAGGCTATAGCTGGAAACCAAGGCCCGACCAATCAAGGGAATGGAGCTCGGGGACGTGCATTCGTCATTGGAGCCAACGATGCTCGTCAGGACCCGAATGTTGTCACGGGTACGCACTTACTCAATCATCACTTCGCATCTATATTATTTGATACTAGAGCAGACAATAGCTTTATATCTTCTGAGTTTGTGCAATCCCTTGATTTGAGTCCTAGTAGGCTAGAAACTAGCTACTCTGTAGAAATGGCCAATGGTAGAGTTGTTCAGACCGATGAGATTATTAGGAAGTGCTCGTTAACATTAGAGGACCATGCCTTCGATATAGACTTGATACCCTTTGAGCTAGGAAGTTTTGATGTGATTGTGGGTATGGATTGGTTGTCGCAAAACGAAGCAGAGATTGTCTGTCGGGACAAAGTAGTACGAATCCCTATGCCAAACGGGGAGGTACTCAATATTCAAGGAGAACGACCGGGAAGGAACTTAAAGCTTATTTCCTGCATGAAAGCACGCGAAGTTTACGAAAGCAGTGCTACGCCTTTCTGGCTCATGTGGTAGAAAAGAAGGACGAAGGGAGGAAACTGGTAGATATTCCAGTGGTACGGGACTACCCAGATGTATTTCCTGATGACTTGTCTGGTTTGCCTCCTCCACGACAAGTGGAATTTCGTATAGAGTTGGTTCCTGGAGCTACACCGGTAGCGAAGACGCCCTATCGGTTAGCGCCATCCGAGATGCAAGAGTTATCTAGTCAGTTACAAGAGCTACTAGAGAATGGTTTTATTCGACCGAGTCATTCACCGTGGGGAGCACCGGTATTATTTGTCAAAAAGAAGGATGGGTCGTTCCGCATGTGTATCGATTACCGTGAGTTGAACAAGTTAACTGTGAAGAATCGATATCCTCTCCCCAGGATCGATGATCTGTTTAATCAGCTGCAAGGAGCTTCATATTTTTCCAAGATCGACCTTCGTTCTGGATATCATCAACTAAGGGTTTTCGAGGACGACATACCGAAGACAGCGTTTAGAACTCGTTATGGGCACTATGAGTTCTTGGTCATGCCATTCGGGCTGACTAACGCACAACTGTGTTTATGGATCTAATGAATCGGGTGTGCAAACCTTATTTGGATAAATTTGTGATCGTATTTATAGACGATATACTTATCTACTCCCGATCGAAAGATGATCATGAAGAACACCTTCGGGCAATTCTGGAACTGTTACAGGAAGAAAAACTTTTCGCCAAGTTCTCGAAGTGTGAATTTTGGTTGCGGGAAGTGAAGTTTTTGGGTCATGTGGTTAATGAGGACGGGATTCATGTAGATCCCGGCAAGATCGAAGCGGTGAAGAAATGGGATGCACCCCAGAGACCATCAAAAATACGGCAATTCTTAGGATTGGTCGGTTACTATCGTCGCTTCATCGCGAATTTTTCAAAGATCGCGCAGCCATTAACATTGCTTACTCAGAAAGACAAGAAGTTTGATTGGGGACATGCACAAGAACAAGCGTTCCAAACGTTGAAAGACAAGTTGTGTACCGCGCCTATATTGTCCCTCCCAAACGGAACTGATGATTTTGTGGTGTACTGCGATGCTTCACATCAAGGATTGGGATGTGTGCTAATGCAGAAGGATAAGGTGTTTGCCTACGCTTCGCGACAACTTAAGGTGCACGAAAAGAACTATACAACTCATGCTCTTGAGTTGGGCGCTGTAGTATTTGCACTCAATATTTGAAGGCATTACCTGTATGGAACCAAATGCATCATCTTCACAGATCATAAGAGCCTCCAACATATTCTGGATCAGAAGGAACTTAACATGCGTTAGTGACGTTGGGTAGAGCTACTTAGTGACTACGATTGTGAAATCCGGTATCATCCGGGGAAAGCTAACGTGGTGGCTGATGCTTTAAGCCATAAAGAACGCGTGAAACCACTACGTGCTCGAGCGTTGGGATTGACTATTTAAACGAATTTGAAGGCCCAGATCCAAATTGCACAAAGTGAGGCATTAAAGAAGAAAACCTTGCGGGAGAAGAATTCGAGGGTTAGATAAACAGATGATTTGCAAGGATGATGGTATACAGTACTTCATGGATCGCATATGGGTACCCAGATGGGGAGGTGTACGTACCTTAGTCATGGATGAAGCCCACAAGACGCGATATTCTATTCATCCTGGTACAGACAAGATGTATCACGATCTTAAAGATCTGTACTGGTGGCCAGGCATGAAGAAAGACATTGCCTTGTACGTCAGCAGATGCTTGACATGCTCGAAAGTTAAAGCTGAACATCAGAAACCATCGGGATTATTGCAGCAACCTGAAATTCCCGAGTGGAAATTGGAGAATATAGCTATGGATTTCATTACCAAACTCCCTAGAACAAGCAGCGGGCATGACTCGATATGGGTCATAGTGGATCGAATGACGAAATCAGCACATTTCTTGCCGATCCGAGAAGACTACAAAATGGATAAGTTGGCGAGATTGTACATAAAGAGGTCGTGACAAGACACGGAGTACCGGTGTCAATCATATCCGACCGTGACCGCCGATTTACTTCACGATTTTGGCAGACATTACAGAAACCGATGGGCACTCGATTAGATATGAGTACCGCCTATCACCATCAGACAGATGGCCAAAGTGAACGAACTATACAAACGCTAGAAGACATGTTGAGAGCGTGTGTAATCGACTTTGGTGGTAGTTGGGATGCTCATCTACCGTTGATTGAGTTCTCTTGCAACAACACTACCATACAAGCATTGGGTGTGCTCCGTTCGAAGCGTTGTATGGAAGGAAATGCAGATCTCCTGTTTGTTGGGCCGAGATTGGTGAAAGTCAATTAACGGGTCTAGAGATTATACAAGAAACAACTGACAAGATCTTTCAAATCAAAGACCGACTAAAAGCTGCTAGAGATCGCCAAAAGAGCTATGCCGACAACCGTCGGAAGCCTCTAGAATTCAACATTGGGGATCGAGTCTTACTTAAAGTCTCCCCTTGTAAAGGAGTCGTTCGATTTGGAAAGAAAGGGAAGTTAGCCCCAAGATACGTTGGACCATTCGAGATTACAGAAAGAATCGGTCTAGTGGCTTACCGATTAAGGTTGCCACAAGAACTCAGCGGTGTGCATGATACTTTTCACGTGTCGAACCTCAAGAAGTGTTTGACCAATGAATCCCTTCACGTGCCAATCGAGGAAATCAAGATTGATGAAAAGCTTCATTTTGTTGAGGAACCCATTGAGGTCATGGATCGAAAGGTCAAGCAACTGAAGTGGAGTAGAAGACGTATTGTTCGCGTAAGGTGGAATTCAAAACGAGGGCCAGAGTTTATATGGGAACGAGAAGATCAGATGAAACTCAAATATCCACATCTCAACTAGGGGATACTGTGACATCCGTCACCTTAAGTTCCGTCAATTAACGAGGCTTTCCGTTAACTATTCCTTGATCAATCATCCCTCATCTTTATTAACTCTTTATGTGGATATCATGCTTGCTTTATCATCATTGTTCTTGTGCTTTCATCGTAATCATATGCTATCCTTAAAAACTTTTAAAACTTTCATCATCGTAACCGTCAAATATATCATTTTTTATATAAAATTAACGTCACCAATAAAACCATTTTTAAGTTATAAATATCATTAAATACATTTTTATAATTAATATGATTAACCTAATAAAGTCGTTTTTCAACCGAAATAAATTGGGAAACTCGGGGGTTAAGTGCAGGGACTAAACTTGACATTTTGCAAACTTGGAATGGGTATAAAAGCCCCATTTTTACAGACCTAGAACCATTACTTCATCTTCACCTCCATCTACTCCTTCTTCACCTCTCATCTTCATTCTAGCACCAAATCCAACCCGCTTGGTCTTGTTTTCGTCGTCTAGACTCCATCTACAGCCTAGTCTACTCCATTCTAGCAGGTAGACGACCTTGGTTGTCCCTTTTCTTGCTTATGCACGGCTGTCCAAACTAGGGTTTCGGGTGTTCGGGTTCAACCCGAACACATGAGGTCGTGTGGGTGCGTGTGAGGTCTTTCTGCATGTGCTTCTTGTTTGTGTATGTGTGTAGAGTGTTTCTGGAAGTCCTTGTTGTGTAAAACTCATGCTCGAAGCAGTTGAAGGCTGCTCAGCCCCGTCAACAGTCGCGATTCTGCTGTCCAAGCGACTGGGTCTGTCATGCGATTGAGTCGTGTGACTGGATGAGTCGTGCGACTGAGCCATGCGTCTGAGTCAATCGTGCGACTGAGTTGTGCGACTGGGTGTGTCGTGCGACTGAGTCGTGCGACTGTGTGTATGTGTGTGAATGAGTCATGCGTGCAAATGTATGTGTGGGATTGAGTAATGCGAGCGAATGAATGTGTGCGATTGAGTCAGGTGACCGAATGAATGTATGTGATTGTGCGTGTATCGCACGACTGGAGTCCAATCGCACGAATGAAGGTTCAATCGTATGAATGTAGCTGATTCATACGAATGAATGATTCGTGCGTATGGAGGTTGAGTCGTGCGATTGAGTGTTGTGTGGTACGACTGAATGCCAGTCATACGAATGAAGGTTCAATCGTACGAATGAAGCTGATTCGCACGATTAAGGGTTGATTCGTGCGAATGGACTGTTGTGTCGTGCGTCTGGTCCTGTCGTGCGACTGAAGTTGTTGTGTGTGATTTCCCTTCTTGTGTGTGGTGTGTGTATGTCGTGTGATGTTGAGGTAACATTAACACGGTTGCCATTGCTCAGCCACAAAGATTAAAGTCAACGCTACAAAGCCCACAAATACTATTCAAAATCAAATCAATCTAACGTTTTACAATTATCAACCGATTTGTAGCTACTAGTATTTATCGAATACATCTTCAATAACAATGAGACTTTTACTCAAATATCATCAGTAGTGGCGACAATGTCTAGTACTTGGATCTACATAAGATCTAATACGTGTGTCTGTATTTGTGTGTTACACGCGACCCAACCGATATAACCCGAGCCGGCCGAACAATATTATATGCTTCATTCATATAATTAATGCTTAACAATAACTGTCAATAGGTGTTTGACCGTTTATTTGCATACAACATTTGGATACATCGATCATACATACTTACCACTTAACAAGTGAGTTTCGTGGCCCCTTTTTACGCGTATACAATATTTCAATCATTTACAACTTGGGGGAAAAGTATGCTCACCCATTTTCAATGCTGTACAACTTACTTACAATTTACATACATGGAATCAACGTGTTACTGTTTTACAAGTACTTATCTGATACATGCTTGGGTCTGCTGTGTGGTTCTATCTTTACAACTATTTAATTCCAGTTTGGGAACCGATGAATAGGTATTGGTAGTACTACTGGGTTGACACCCCCACCCTTGTTCGTTGGTATACTAGTTGGTACCATCAGTGACCAGGAACGGGCCCTTGGGTGAATATATTCTGACAATATCTTTGTGTACGTCTCTAGGTTTGGTTGCAAAGCTCATTGTCATGTGATTTTACTTGTTTATATAACTGTATTCACGGTATTCCACATCGCTTACTATATACAACATCACTTACTTATTTATTATTTAAACCTGCGAGCTCACCAATAATTTTGTTGACCATTTTGAGCATATCTTTTCAGGTGATCATGCAAATTGAGGAATCTAGGTGTGCTGCCTTAGTGGAGACCCTAGGATGCATTTTTGGGACTAAACATATTTGACAAACAATTATTTTGATACAATGTTGTAGTCTGATTAAACAATTACAATCTTTTGATACTTGTTCCCGGGTTGTGGGAATTTACATTACAAATTCATCTTTATTTGGTTATGTGAATCGTTTATCATGTTTATGATTATGGCTATGTTGTTGTGAATATTGACTAAACACGATACAAGTCCCCTTGTTGTCGGGTGTCGTCATGACATGCTTGTCATCATTTATTATATTGCATCTCTATCGCTTACCATGTGTTATGACGATCCCGATCTCGTTACATCCCCGTGTTTTCGCTTTTAGCGGGGGTGTGACAATACTTGGTCCGATGTAGAAATATTCCCTTTGGTGTCTAATCCACCTGTAACCCGAGAAAGAACTTCATCTCTGCCATGGCACTCATCTCAAATTCAGCTTTCATTACTGCTTCAAATTCTTTACATAGATCTTCGTTTTTAGAACCGAAGATTATGTCATCAACATAAATCTGTACCAGCAATAAGTCACCATCCTTTTCTTTGATGAACAGTGTACAATCAATCACTCATCTGCGAAAGCCGTGTTTCAACAGATGAGTGGAGAGCTTCTCATACCATGTTCTCGGGGCTTGATGGAGCCCGTAGAGAGCTTTATCAAGCTTGTAAACTCTGTCCCGATGATAGGAATGCACTCTTCACATCTAGTTGATAAACTTTAATCTTCATGTAAGATGCATAGGCTAGGAAGATACGGATTGCTTCCATTCTAGCCACAGGTGCAAACACTTTATTATAATCGATTCCTTCGACTTGTCTAAAACCTTGAACGACAAGTCGAGCCTTGTTGCGAATTATGACCCCTTGGTCGTCTTTCTTGCATTTGAAGACCCATTTAGTTCCAATGACTTTAGCATCTTTTGGTCTGTCCATAAGGGTCCATACTCCTAGCATCTTAAACTGTAGGAGTTCTTCTTGCATCGCACTTACCCATGCCTCATCGTTTAATGTTTCACTAACATATTTTGGCTCAAATTGAGACATAAAACACTGATAAGCACCGTCGTGAAGATATCCCTTTTCCATGACTAAGGCATAATCAGCTGAGTATAGCTGATTTCTGGTATGTACTCATGATCAAACATCTGCAATGACATTGTCCAAAGGATGATAAACATTTAACCGGGATCCAGGAGTTGTGGGAACAGCTACCTCATTTTCCAGATTGTGAACCACAACTTCAGTATCTGAAGCTATTGGAGTTTGAGGTTTCGAAGAGTCAGAGGCATCAGGGTTTGATGCTTGTGTACTTGCTGTAGCTGGAACCTGTTCCTCCTGGTTCACCTGTTCAGTCTCCACTTCTTCATCGTCAGAGGAGGAGTCGCTTACATCAAGTGCTCCCCCTAAAGGACTAGAAGAATCACCGTGCGAAACTGATGTTGTCGAGTCTAGGGACGGTGTGTTTAAGACATCATACATCATTCTGGTCACTAACTCATCATCAGAAGGGAGAGAAGGATGTTGAAGGACTTAAAGAATCCATCATAATCGAAGAAGAATGCGGGTCCTTTTCCAGCAAGGGGTGGTGTATCTCTGAACGTTGACGTTGCACCACACTTATACTTGACCCGTTGAGTTGTTGTAAACTCTCTTATTCGGTATGTTGTATCCTAAAAAATTCCTTCTTCATCCTTTCACTGAACTTCCCGGAGTGATTTTTCTTCAGCAGCATACATAGTGCGCCAAACGGTTCGAGATACTCTAGATTAGGTTTACGTCGTTGGAGCAACTCGTAACACGTTTTACCATGACGTTTGACCATCAGGACTCGATTTAGGGTGTAACATGCATTAGCTACGACCTCGTTCCAGAATTGGATAGGCAGTTTCGAGTCGGCTAGCATCGTTCTTGCTGTTTCTATCAAGCTCCTGTTCTTTCTTTCAGCTGCTCCGTTCATTTGTGGAGTGTAGGCAGATGTGAACTGGTGTACATTCCTTTCTCCTTGCAGAATGCCTCCATCCACTTGTTCTTGAACTCAGTACTGTTGTCCGAACGGATTTGCCTTACCTTCAGCTTGTAGAGTGACTCCAATGTAGTTACCAGCTCTTTGAATGATTCAAATGTCTCTGATTTGGATTTCAGAAACATCACCCAAGAAAATCTTGAGTAATCATCTGTAACTACATAGCAGTACAAATCGCCGGTAATGCTCTTTGTACTGACTTGCCCAAACAGATCCATGTGAAGAAGCTCAGAGGTAGGTCAATTGAGTGAACTTTCTTTTCCTTATGAGACTTCTTTGTCTGTTTCCCTTTCTTACACGCGACACAAAAATCCGGTAATTGGAAGTTCTTAACATTTACTCCACGTAATAGATCATTCTGGATCAAGTGATTCATCTTCCGTGGATTAATGTGTCCCATTCTCCTATGCCATGAAATGGAGTCTTTCTCTGTTGCCTTTGACAAGAAGCATTGAACTTGATGACCGATTGTGGAGGCCTTTGATAAGTCCAAGACATATAAATCATTATATCTTGAAGCTGTTATTAAGACTTGGTCCTCCGGGATTACATACTCCTTCTTCAACACATAGCACTTCTTGTTGTCAAAGACTACCTTGAATCCTTTGTCACAAATCTGGGATACAGAAAGCAAGTTATTTTGTAATTGTTGAATGTGGTTGACCTTGCCAAACTTGACTTTTGGTTTCCCACTTTGCCTTGAGTCATGATGTATCCTCCTATATTTCCAGCAAATGATACATGTCCCCCTTTAATTTGTTTGACATTGAGAAGGAGAGACAAGTTCCCGGTCATGTTGCCTAGACGCCCCACTATCAACAATCCAGGTATTTGTGATAGCACTGTAACGGACACCCTGCACATTAAAAGGAAATGACCAGTTTAGGTGTGGGACCCAAGCCTTAACTGGCTTGGGTGACCCGGAGGAATCACACATCATAAACTCAACCCACTGTCCATTTGAGGGTGAGGGCATATCATGCTTATTAGTGTTCTCAGTATCAGACACTGAGCTTGACTTTTCTTTCCATAAGCCAGTTTTGTGTAAGGCTTGTTTATGATAAACAGACGACTGGCTTACGGTTTGAACTTTAGGTTCATTACTTCTTTTTGGTGGTGTAATAGAACTCCTTTTTGAAGAAATTGGTTTAGTATCATAAAGTTCAATTTGCTTCCTTGGTGTCTGATAATGAGGACAATTAGAAGCGATCTGTCCTCTCTTTCCACAATTGTAGCATGATCTACCTTCTACATATTGGAAAAATTGTCTCTGTGGGGAAGTGTGTGAAACAGGTGACTTTAGTCTGGTTGGGTTTGGACACTTCTTTTTTAGATATTTTTGTTTCTTTAACAAAATTTATTGTTTGAACTATTTTAACATCTTTAGCCTTTTGTTTATTTGAACTTTGACGTGAAGCACGTGTTTGGTTAACTGGTTTGCTCAGTTTGGATTCTGAAAAGACATGTTTGAACCTGACTTTACATTAACCTTTTCAAATTGTTCTTCCAAATTCATAGTGGGCATCTTGCCTTTAGATTTCAAAGTAGCCTCCTTCTGTTTAGTGACAGAATTCACCTGTTTACCCGTAGAATCCGGATCACTAACCAGAGGAGTGGACACCACATGATCCTTAATTGGGTTGTTATTTACTGGTACATTTTGTATTTAACAGGATCTCATGTGGTGGTGGAACTACTTTGTAACCCAACCCTTCCCCATTGTTCCGTTCTTTCACTAAGTTTTGAACTATGTGAGAGGAACTGGTCCAACTGTGTAGTTTTTGTTTTAATGAGTTGACTTCAACTTCTAAAACTGTTTTTGTTTATTTGTTTCTTCCAAAGAGTTTAAATAAAACTTTATATCATTTGCTTGATTAAAAGCAACAACCTCGGTTTCCCTTAATTGTTTATTTAAATGTTCTATTTTCTCTTTGTAACTGCACTCATTTTGTTTTAAAATCCGATTAGCTTCTGTGCACAGTTGTAAGTCATTACTAAGCTATCATTGTGATCTAATAACCTAGCAAATTTAAGATCAATTCTTTCTCTAAACTTATTACATTCATTACAAGCATGACTTTCAAAAGGTTGGTCTTTGATACTTACCTGTGAAGATTCGGTTGAATCAGCCATCAGCGCAGAGTTTGATTCCTCGGATGCTGGAGATTCTAAACTTGTCGTTCTAAGATCTTCTTCAATCAGGTGATTGACCACATTAGCAGTATCTTCATTTTCTGACATCACTAGTTCCACTGCAATGTCACCTTCACTTGCAGTGTCATAATCCAAACCCTCGACATTAGCAATGCTCGATTCACCCGGAGACACAAACTTGAAGGTCCAATATTGTCCTTCATCACCTTGAGCAGTCAAGGCCTTTGTTTCTTTGCTTGACGATGCAACTCCACTCATGGGTTTGTCTTGACGGTTGAAAGACGAGAATGGATTCCCATTACCTGTTTTCTTGCGCTTCACACATTCATGTTTGTAACCACAGTGTCTTTTGTCAAAACCTGTAGTCTTTTTCACAAACTTTTTCTCTCTCCTGACAGCACTTGCCAAAGCCCACATAATATCCATTCTTTCTATTTCATTTTCATCCACCTACTCGTAGTCTTCATCAGCGAGATGGCAATTTCCAATTCTTCCTGCAACTAGACCATCATATGAATGAACAACTGCAGCTAGAAGGTCCATGTGCTCCTTTGCAACCTCCACGGTAATATTACCAAGATTCTCGGTCCTCAACTTAGTAGCATTTGCTTCAGGCACTATATATTGGGTGCAAGATGATCCTGACATTTCAGATCCTGAAGCAGTGGATTGGGAAGGAGCTGTTGAACTAGACATAAAAGCAGTTTGAAGAGGTGCTCCTGAGTGGGTTGGATTGGGAGTTGAGTTATAAATTGAAGGATTCTGGTCGTAGGATCCTTTCTGAGACTTGTATTTCATCCTTAGTTCCTCCTCTCTCAACTTCAATATGAAGTCATTTATATCTAACCTTGATAGAATATTGTTCTGTATCAGATTAGACACAAACGAGTCCCATTTTTCTTGCAAACCATCTGCAAAACTAGACACCTTATCTTCCATAGACGTTGTAACCCCATGAGTGTGCAGTTCACTTATCAGATGGTAGAACCTGTCGATAACATCATCCAAGCTTTCTTTTCCCATTGAATAGAAGTTGTCAAACTCCTTCTTCAGAGCCTTTGCCTTCAAAGCTTTCAATGATGCATTTCCATCATACATTTTCTCCAATGCTTCCCATAACTTCTTTCCTAGTTTGTTTTCAGAAAACTGATGAAATATATCTTTTTGTATCGACTGAGTCAACATGGCATACACCTTCTTTTCAGCATTGTACTTCACTTTCTGGCCATCAGTCATGTCGCCCAAAGTAAGTTTAACACCATCAGCACCAACCGGCATACTATAACCCGTCTCAATAGATTCCAAAGGTTGGGATCAACTCCATTAAGATAGATCTCGAACCGCTATTTCCATTGTGGATAGTCATCCTACGTTATATACTTAAGCGGTTTATTATGATTTCCAACCTCATTTTCCAGAAGCAGAAGGTTCTGGATGCGTGAGTCTTTCCCGGCAGTAAACGCTGAAAACTGATCTTCTATTTGCATTAACTTTGAACTTTGAGAACATCTCTGATTCACTCGTGCGAATGGACAGATGCGGATGAGCCAATCGTGCAATTAAACAAAGCGTATGAGTCACTCGTGCGAATGAAGGGTGCGACTGGATTCAATCATGCGATTGGATTCAGTCGTGCGAATTAAGGTTGCGACTGGGAGTCAGTCGTACGTATGGAGTGAGTGATTGAAGACAAGCGAATGGGGTTGTTCAGTCGTACGAATGGACGAGCGACTGAGTTCAATCGTGCGAATGAGTGTGCGATTGAGTTCAATCGTGCGATTGAGTCAATCGTGCGACTGAAGGCTGCTGTTTTTGAAAATTCGAAGGTTTTTGACACTTTGACACAAAAACGCGATTTTTCAAGAACCCTAATCTGCCGTATGCCGAAAAACGAAAACTTTGAGACTTGGAGACACCAAAAACACTGTTTTACTCACAAAGATGATGTTTTGAATGAAAAAACGTGATTTTTACACCAAAACCAATTGAATCACACTTAAAATCAAGAGCCAAAGCTCTAATACCACTAGTTAGGACCGTGTACGTACGGAGTACTAACTGATTATGCGTGTATACCTAACCAAATAGTGCGGAATCCTATTTGATTGGCGATCCAATCAGTGAGAACGCAGTTCAGATCAATCTAACGATTAAAGAAACGTTAAGAACGATTAGAACAAGATCAACTGCAAACAATGAAGTTGGAACAGGCTTTCTGGAGTCTCTAGACGGCTAGGGTACGAATGTGTATCGAAATTCTTGAAGTTTTCCGTTTTTCCACGAATTAAGTGGTATTTATAGGTTAGGGTTTGTCAATCGTGCGACTGAACCATTAGTATGGTTCAGTCGTGGGACTGAATCATACGACTGGTCCATACGCACGACTGAAGGTTCAATCATGCGACTGAGCCAATCTTATGTCTCAATCGTGCAACTGATCCAGTCTCCTGGTTCAGTCGTGCGACTGGTCCATTAGCATGAAGTGTTCATGCGTATGGTCCATTAGCATGGTCCATTCGCATGAAGACTTCATACGATTAAGTTTAAACACATTTCTCAACCATTCTTGACTAAGAACTATGTAAACAACCACAAACCTATATAGTTAGTTCAATATGCGTTATGATACAATAAACAATGAAACATTAAACAATATAATCATCAATCACATATTTCAATTCACTCAACTCATTCATTACATATATGTAAGACATGAAAGACATTTTACATTAAGCTCCTAAACTAGGTACATATGTATCAACATTAAAAATATTTAATCGAATAACATTTTCAAAATTTATTCAATAAATCCAATTTCAAATGCTCAAATTATATAAAAAACATAACATATGAAATATTATAAGTTTCAATTAAATCAAAAGGTATCAATTAGGCTATAACATTTTAGATTATATATATTTTAAACTTGTAATTCTTAATTTCTTATATGCATATTACTAAATTAATATACAAAATAAATATATGGATGTGTGTGTGCATTTGTAATTTGAATTTCGATTCGAATCGAATCGAATCGAAAATCACACATTCGCAATTCGATTCGAATTATACATTTAGACCTCGAACCGAATTGAATTTGAATTTGAAAATTCGAATCAAATTTCGAATCATTGATTTTCGACTCAAATCGAATCTCGAGCTTTTCGAATCCAATTTGAATTATGAACACCCCAATGTCTAAACAATTTTCACCACTACATCATCTAACTTTAGCTGAGCATAGGTAGGATCTCCGAAATATAATACTCAATTGAGTATTTTAGCAGTAAACCATAGATTTGTCTTTTAACTTTGGCAATTATGCATAGATTTTCTTGTTCATCTCGTTCGCTAGCTGTTGTCTTCTAAAAGTCTCTAATAATTTCCGCATAAACGTTTGTATCGGTCGATATAACATAAAAAAATCCAAGATGGCTTCAGACCCTCAATCATCGAGCGAAAAATACTGCGATCATCTGTCACATCTTCCAAATATGAAATTTTGTTGTGATTCTTGGCAAACACAAGTGGACTAACCATCTGCATAATCTCACATGAAATTATATCAGCAGCATAAATTATTTTATCAAATTTTACAAAAATTTTCAAGTTTGAAATTAATTTCTATATGTTTTCGCTTGATAGCATATGAAAACATAGGAGTATTTGCTTCAGTCAAACTTGGTTAAATAAAATATGTTCTCGCTAGACCAGGCGAAAACAATTCAAATATTAAATTGTTTTCGCGTCTGTTCAAATTCTCTTAAACTATTTGCCTTCTACGAAAATCCCAAACACCAAGTTTAAATACATATTATTTGTGAAGTTAGACATCAGATTATGGTTCCATTGTACTCAACCAAGTATTATTATATCAAGTTAATGTCCAATTTATCATTTTATCATGTTAAATCCATAGTTCATAATCGGTTCAGATTCAAACTCATCCAAATCTATTCAAAAGAAACATATATTTGTTAATAATCAACAACACAACAATACGACACAAATAATAGTAACAATCAACAAAAACACTTGAATCGATTTTAAAAAGAAAATGTTTATATTGCGAGATGCGAAAAGTGATATATTTTCCCGACTGGTATTCGCACAAGAAGTAATCTAATCGCATGCAGATAATTTCGCATGCGAAAACATTAGATTCCATTTCAAAATTTTCAACTTTTTAAAAAAATTTCTAATATTAGAAAATAATTATATTTTCATAAATCATGTTCAACCAAGTTATGAGCAATTAACCAATAATTTTTTGAATGTTTTGTCAAATAAAACTCAAGATCTTTTTGGAATTTTTTTTATTTTCAAAACTTATAAATTCAATAATTCAAAGAACAAAACACACATACTTTAAAATATTTTTGTGAATTTTCTATCATATCCTAAAATTAATTATTAATATCTGTTAGTTGTATTTAAATAAGACTGGTTAATTTGTTTATCACTATTTTTGTCCATTTAAACGCATGCTTCAGTCTTTACTTAAGATACATATTTTGATATTTGTTATTTTTTATTTATTATATAAACTTAATAGATCCCATAATCAGAACTCCTATAAAACATTTATCCAACTTCAAGACACTATCGAGATTTCAACTTACCACATCTTTACTTAAGCCTTGCACTTGTAATCAATAATCTAATTGATTGTTGATTCTCCCAATATAGCTATTTCAATATAGCTATCTTGAGAAATGTTTTTAAACATAGAATAAAGTAAGTTTTAGGACTTACTACCATCCACTTGGTCTGACGTTGACCCTTTCAATATATTTAGGACTTACATGTTGATCCGGTCTAAAAGTCCCATCTTTAGAATTTGTCTTCTGTGACAGAGAATATAGTCAAAGAACTAACTTTTTACCTTTTAGTATGTATGCTCTTTGGCATATCATTCCTTATGTGTGCTAATTGACATCTTTTATTCTTATATAACGTTTGCCATTTTTTGCTTTTATCATCCTTTTTGGTCACTTTTTTTCCTTTTTTTTGTCTTTAGATTCTTTCTACTTTATATATACTAGGTTATAATCACATGTATTACACGGATCAAATAAAAAATATAAAAAATCAATGAAAGTTAGAAAATATAAAACACTATTTTGATATAAGACATAACTTAAATTACATGTGAGTATGTACTTTAGTTATTAAATATTTTTATTGTTTTTTGTAAAACACTCATTTAAAAAATAGTTTTTAAAAATCACATTTTATAATATACTAAGAAACATTTCATTCAAAGAGTATTGTTATTTACAAAACTATGGTTTTTAGTTATTTTTCTTTTATAAATAATTTTCTTTATTTAATAAAAGTTTGCTTTGACAAAATATAATTTTTATAAATATCTCACTTTTTTAAAACTCAATAATTTTTTAATTTTTTAGGAAAAACAATTTTATATAAAAATTTTATCTAAAAAAAACAATTTTAGAAATATTATTTTATGTGTGAAAAATTAAGTTGTTTAAAATAATTCATAGTTTGTAAAAATCATTTTTTTCAAAAACATTTATTTTCAATAATTATATTTAGTTTTTAATTAATTAAAAGTATTTTATAAATATATTGGTTTTAGAAAAATTTTGAATTTTTAAAATAAGAGAGTAAGAGAGAAAGAATTTAGACATTATTTATTTTTACGTTTCAAAAATTGATAAATGATATGAGTAAGAAAATAAATGATATAATTAATATGATGATAACATGTTTCCACCCAATATAATAATTTATTTGTATGTGTATGTGTGTGTATGTATATGTATATATATATATATATATATATATATATATATATATATATAACATCTAATAAAGGAAGGTTTTTTTGCCACTTGTCCTTCTTTAAACTCATGTTTTTGTCACTTGTTATTTTTCTATACATCCACAACTCAATTTTTCCTTCGAAATGGTATTATAATAATTTAAATACTAATACAAATTTTTTCTCTCGTATTAAAAATAAATTTTATTAATTACTATGTTTCTCTCTCTTATCTAATTTTTTTTAAAATAAACTATCTTTTTTTAAAATAGATTTTATAAAGGAAATTAGGAATCACATCTTTTAATTAAAATCTAAATAATAAGAAACTAAAGTTTTATATAACATGAAATTTTCTAAAACACTAAATATTTTTAAACAAATTATTTTAAATCGTTTTGTTTTTAGAAGCAATTATAAACATGTGAAATATTTCAAATCAGTCTTATTAAAACAACCAAAATAATTACAAATTAGATTTTTTTTAAAAACAAGATTTTTATAAGAATTCTTTAAACGAATGTTTAAAAATAAAACTATTTATATAAGAGAGTAAAAAAATAGTATAATTGTTTTATTTCTTAAAATAGTATGTATATATAATTTTAATTATATTTTACATTAAAATATTATACTTAAAGTAGCTATTTATACGTAATTATAATCATATTCTATCTTCAAACATGATTTTAGAATGCATAACTTTTTATTAATAATTATTTAATATTTTATTTATCCAATCCGTGTATTTCACGGTGACTAACCTAGTATATATATCTATATAGAATTGAGAATGACATGTGTCTATCTAATGTAATCACTTATTAGTCTATTCTTGCATGATATAAACAAATTCATATAATCTTGATTTGTGACCCATTTAGTCATAAGTGATTTAAATCTAATGAATCACAATTCATGTTACTTTTCATTCTTGACAACGGATCCTATCAACATATCTAAATTAATCTGATCAGTTTATTTTTAAGACTTAGTATGTAATAATTCAAAATTAAAAATATACTATCATTTTCTATTTATACATATAATCCATTTGATATAACTCTTATTAAACATAAAAGTTTTTTTTCGTTATTTCTCTTTATATTTTTGAAACTTCCCCTAAGATCAAAAAATCTTTTGAAAATTTTAAAATTCTCCCCTAAAATTATGATTATCATCTAAAAATAACAATTTTATCCTAGAGGAGAAACGAAATAAAATATATTTGGTGAAAATTTCTGCATAATTATCAAACGTTAATCACTCCCAAGGAATTAATCAAAAAGTAAAATCAAGAATAATCAAACGTCTTGGTGAATATATCAACAATATTATCATCATCTAATTGTACTTGATTAAGATGAATGTGTTTTTGATGAAAACAATTACGAATAAAATGAATTCGAATGTCAGTGTGTTTTATTTTGGAATGCTTAATCGAATTTTTCATAATGTTAAAGGACCGCCAAATTATTACACCAAATGGTATCATCATATACATTAAGACTATAATAAAAAAGTTGTTGAATCTAGATGATTTGGGAACAACAACTTGAAGCAGTCACATATTCAGCTACAACCATAGTGTGGACATTGTATTTTATTGATTGCATTGCCAAGAAATCAATAGGTTGACAAGAAACACATTCACATGTAGTTGATTTTCTGTCCAAATTACATCCACCATAATCACTGTTAGTGTAAGCAAATATATTAAATTCAGAATTCCTAGGTTACCAAAGCCCAAGTTGGTCGACCTTAAAGATACTTGAAAATTCTCTTGCAACGTTCTTGTATAATTCCTTAGGATTACTTTGATAACATGTGAACTAATAAACAGGGAATATAATGTTTGGCCGGCTTGCAGTCAGATACATCAATTGTAATAAAAATGAAATCTGAAGCCAAAGCATTCGTTGGACAATGAGTGTTCGAGAACAGTAGCCACTGAAAGAGAAGGCCAAGGGTTAGTGGCCCTAGTTAGGGTCCAAGGGGCAAAGCCCATGTCTGGGTTGAGAAAAATAAAAAAAATCAAAATTTGGGAAATTAAGGTTGATGTGATTGGATGCGACGCACATCAACTTGGCTAAGGAAATTAAATGACGATGACATGTGGATCTTGGCTAATGGAAAAGTTTTGGACATGTGCATATTGATGTAGGACACATCGGCTTTGGATATGGGCTGCATCACCAAAAGATGCTTGAGGCAATGCATGCACGACATGTGTCACACATGTAGAGGTGACACCCGATGCGGGGCGCATCGCCCAGACGAGGCAAGCCACATCGACCAATTAACCTCAACTATAAATAAGTGAGTTTTCAACTCCCTTTACACACATTCCCAAACATTAAGTGAATATCGATTTGCGTGTCAACTCCATCTCAACTCATTTCTTGACCTGATAGTTAATAATAGAAGATTCAAAGCTACGTGAAGTTTCAAGAAGACATTTCTAGTATTAGTGAATCGCCGAAGTGTTGTTTAAGTTATCTTGGACTAACCTAACATCACAAGATAAGGTTCAACTTGATTTTTATGGTGAATGCATTTGTGTTTTACAACATAACTCCTGGAATTTTGACATTCACCATTATCTTGAACACCAACATGAGCTATAATTAAATTATTAACACATGTTGGTAATATGTAAGACATGTATTAGACTAAGATTGTACGTGTGGTCTAATAGAATGCAGCATATTGACGGATAGGACCTCGAATAGGGGTACTATGCCTAAGCATGACTTGTAAAGGTTTTGTGCTAAATGGATTACAACTCCCTAGCCATTCACGGTCATATGAGTGACCCAATAACAAATTGTAACTAGTGTATAATGAAAGATCATGATGTGTATTTCATCCTATGGACCTAACATGGTTAATCTTAAATTAATATGCTTGTGCTTGTTTACGAAAATAATTTGGTCAGATAAATGTTATTCAATAGCATATTGCTAATATTTAATTTTGAACCTTTTAAATTTAAAAAATGATTGGATGTTACTTAGATCATGCCATAATATAAACCCTATGGGTGTATCTAATGTTAATGACTAAGTTATACAATTTGGAAGTATAGATGGACGCATCTCTAGTTTGAAATCATGTGGCCTATAAATACAAATATGATCTTTGTGAAATGATATTATGAATCAAAGTATAATTCAGTTTTCAAGTTTGATATGATTTACAAAAAAATATCATGATATTGTTTACAATTAAAATTACGCTACCAACAAACCATTAAAGATGATTTTCTAATTAAAATAATCAAATAATCCCGATCAGTTCACAAGACCCGAGTGACCCAAACCTAGGGTGTGACAACAACGATCCAATCATTGACCGATGTATGTGTTGATCAACATCTCACCGGTGAGATATGGAGTTACGTTAGGATGAGAAGACATAGGACGTAGAAAAATCTTTGAATCCTGAAGTTGTATTTGTCTAGAACACTTTAAATTTATTTTTCTTGATGAACTAAATTATCAGCTTCATCCTATTTAACCAAGATACCCAAGATAAACAATATTTCTTCAAGTCAACTCATTTCAAATATCTTCTTCATGACCCCTTTAAACTTCTTGCATAGATCATCATTTGTAGATCCAAAGATGATATTGTCGACATAAATTTCGACAAGTATTAAATCATCATCCGTTTTATGTAGGAACAAATAATGATCGAGAGCTCCCAGAAAATAATCATTTTTGTGCAAATACTCGGTAAGAGTAGTATAAAAAGCACGAGCTGCATTATGAAAGCCATAAAGAGTTTTATCTAACCTGTGCACATAATCCAAATGATTAAGATCTTCAAATCCTGGTGGTTTACGGACATAAATTTCTTCCTTGACTTTACCATACACAAATATAATCTTGACATGCATTTGTTAGACTTTAATAATTATGAATAAGGCATACACAAGAAAAATATAAATGGCTTCAAGTCCAGTTATAGGACCATAGACTTCTTCATAATCAAGGCCTTCATCTTAATAAAGAATCCTACACTAAAAGACTTGATTTGCTACTAACAATTAAACCATTGTCATCCATCTTATTGCTATAAATCCATTTTGTCCGAATCAGTAACTTATCCTTTGGAAATTCAACCCAAACACATATTTTCTTGGCTTGCATCTCTTGCATTGCTTCAATACAATTGTTTTATTTTGATGTCATTTCAATATTCTTTAGAGGAGTTTTAGAAATAAAGCAATGATGAAAAATTATATTAAGTGCTCCTAACCGACTTCTAGTTTGTACACCTTGAGACAATGGACCTATGATTGCATCTGTTGGATGATTTCTGTAAATTCTGAGTTGAGGGATATCTTCTCCAGAAAAAACTTCATGAAGATCTAAGATATGACAAAACATGTTCTACAGCATATCTTCAGGTTGATACACAATTTTTTCTTCTAGAAGAGCATCTAAAACATGATTTTAATGTGATAATGTTTCAGATTGGGATTCTACAAAAGAAACTTGAATTGGCTCCATAAGAAAGTCTTGTGTAGAAGATTCAAATGTTACACAGGTTGCGTCATATTTGTCATAATTCTCGCGAAACCTTTTGTTCCTTTGTTTTTGGGTTTGTTTTAGAAAATTTCAAAAACTCCGTCCTGAGCAGGCTTACGAACACTCTCCTGTTGTCGTTGTTAAACTTGATGTTTTGTGTTAACCAAATGTTTTAATTTTCGGGACGAAAATTCCTTCAAAAAGAGGTTGATGTGCAACCTTAACTCTCAGGTTAACCTTGTTCCATTAACTTAACCTTCCCCGTTATGATTTTATAACATGATCATAATTATTATAAACAAATAATTGTTATTGTAATTACCAAATATTGATAGTTGATGTTAAATAAGTGTTGTTATCACATGTGCACCCGGCCCAACCTCAAAGCCCACAAGAGACCCTTAACATGCAAAGTAGTGCATGTTATCTCATGCAAACCCTAATCCATCCCCCACCCCTCACAACCGATCGAACCCCCTCCCATCTTCCCCAATTGGCCGATCTTTTCCTCCCTCCACCACCAACCGCTGCGATCACCACCATACCACTCCTAATCAACATCCTTCTCCCCTCATACACTCATCTTCTTGATCCTCAAGCTGCTACAACATGATCACGACCTGCCCACTTCGAATTCTAAGGTGAAACTCGTGATCTAGGGCTGTGTTTGATTGTTCATGTGTGTTGTGTTTGTTAACCTTTTATTTGATCTTGTGTTGCTTTGTTCTTTTTTAAGAATCCTGGGTTTTTTTTGCAATGGTTTAGATAAAGTCAGGTTTAGGGTTGGTGTGGGGCTGGGATCCGGTTCAATGGGGGGGGGGCAATGCGGGTTGGGTTTGTCGATTGTTGTGTGGAATCGAAGTCGGGTCGGGTAATGGGTATAGAAAAGGGTTTGGATATAAGTTGTATGGTTTGAGTTTCTCTAGAACTTATTAATGTGTAAAAACACTATAATGAGTGTCTAAACTCTTTTAGATGATAACATGGTCTTGTGAAGTCATGGAACATTGTTAAGTTGCGCGTTTAGTCTAAAACTTGATGTTTTTGGTTCTGGCAGATTCTGTTAGCCAACTTGTGCACGTTGTAACTTGATGATAATAAACTCAATTACTGCGTTTGTTGGGTCCAAATTGTGTATTTTTGAATCTAGTTTCCAGAAAGCCCAACCACACTTAAATTGGATGTGTAAAACTCAAATTATTGTCTTTTCAGTGAAGGTAGGTCAAAACTATTCTTTTTGACAGAAACAAAGAGTTAAGTGTTTTGATACATGGTTTGTATTTTGATGAAGTTATGGTTATAAATGATTTACGAACTAACCTCATGAGTCTTGGAACACCTCCAAGTAGTTTCAACTCAAAATAATGTATAGGTAATTTATAATGAATTATTGTGTGAAGTGTTGTCAAGGTTTGATTTTTATGCGTTGGTTGTGTTGAGCATTGTGTGATATGACATGGATATTGTAAGAATGTTTTGTGAAGAAACTTATAAACCTATTTGTGTATTAGGTTGAGGTTACTGTTGTGGTAATTGGTTTCATTGTCTGCCGTGCACTCTAAGGTGAGTTTACAACCCCACGTTCAGACTATACTCTTTTGGGGGAGAGAAACATGTTGTTTTTCATAAAACCATATAATACTTTAGATTTGTGATACTGCATATACCGGTTGCTATTGTGATACCACTACGCCTTATTCGGACCGTTAATATAGCCTTATTCGGACCGTTAATATAGTAGTCACCCGAAATCCCGTCAGGCGCTATCAGCCCACCAATCATCTTCTTGTGGCACATAATGTTCGCCTCATAGGCCGCTAACCAGTCCATTCCTAGGACTACATCAAACCGCGCCTAAGTCAATCACGAACGATCTAACAGGAAACTTATGACCTTCTAGTTCTATGTCACAACCTTCTATCAGATCAGTAATCTCGTGGTAGACTTACCTATGGCAATTTCTACATCGAATGGCTCATCAATATTTCTACTACTAACATGTAACTTAGCACAAAAAGAAGTACAAAAACTCCTACTAGCACCTGAATCAATTTAACACAGAAGCAAGAGTTTGGATTTATTAGAAATGTACCTGACACGACATCGGGTCCGTCCTAGCCCTCCCGGGTCATCGTGAAGGCTCTGGCTTGCTCCGCCTTCTCCTTCGGTTTCGGCTGCCTTCTTAGCTCTGGAACTCCTCAGCCCTAGTCTTCTTGCATTCCCGCCTCCTGCCCTATGTGGCCCTCTGGCGCTCGCCTTCTCCTTGGTGGTGTACTGCTGGTGTGTCCATGGTTCTCGCTTCCAACTGCAGGAACCTCCTTCTCAATCTTGTCGAACCCCTATGAGAACAGAACTCCTCAATTCCCACCTTCTTACTTCTTCATCTCTACACACCATATCCTTCCAATTGCCCTACTACCCTTGGCCTGGATGATATTGTCCCACCAACATAAAGCCGAGTCCACGATTGAGTGAGTGGCAAACTTCACCTTCTAATCTTCCCTGCACTTGCTAATATCGAGCACTACCTCCATATCTCGCACCCACCGATGGACAGTAGCTGCAGTGCCGTGCCATCGAAAGTTGGGGCTTGCATCTTTGAAACGCCCCATAGTTACAGCCTCGAGCTATTTCGGGCACAATCTCCTCTTCCTCCTCATCATCAAAGACAACCCCTCCAGCCTTGGGTTGCTGCGCTCCCTCTCCCCTGCAGCTTTGTCCTTTTCCATTCTCTCACTTTTCCCTTACTCTGCCCTTACTGCCTTAATCACTTCGGTCACCACAGACGGTAGGATCGTCTACATGACCTGGTGAACCTCTTCGCCAACAAGCCTCCTTCACTAAGGCCCTTAAATTCACACTATCATCCCACCCTCCGGGTGAGGGTCTCGGGCTCTTCATGAGCCTCTCAGCAGCCTTAGCCTGCCTCTTGTGACCCGTGGCCTAGCACCACGTCCACCATGACCTCCTCCTGCGAAGCCTTGACGATATACCTCCAGCCATCCTCTAAACACGCTATAAGATTCAAATACTAACACGGTCATTCAAGGTAATAGCTCAGTTATGTTAAGAATAGTAAGTCCTTAATTACAGTGGCAGTTGTGATTAGCCACTTACTTTACTCTTCATAACCCAAGCATTTCCTATCTTGACTACATCAATATCTAAATCTACTAAAGGTAACAGATCAAATAACACGCACAAATAATACCGGTTAACTGTAAGAAAATATATGATGGCACGTAGCTACTCGGACTGGCATCCTTACATTTTGTCCCATTCTCAGTTTAAGTTTAGGTTTTTGAAACTACTTACCCATTTCTCTTAAACTTTTGCTCTGATACCACTTGTAAGCCCCGTTCCCGGGACACCTACACTTGGACGATCATCGCACATAAAATATAAAATATACATTTAAATTTAATGAACATCGTAGCATAATAACTTAAAAACTATTTCACATATTAATGAATGCTTTTGCAAAACAATACAACATAGTTAACGGTTACAAAATATCATCGTTTGCATTACATCACAAAAACGTCATAGTTATAAAAATGGATTCCATCCAAAATAAGTCAAGTAGCTGCCCCGTGCCATCCTCAGCAACAATCACCTGCCAATTGGAAAATACATAAATGTCAGCGTTGCTGAGTGAGTTCTAGTTTTATAAATAAAATAGTTTATTTTCGTTTAAAACCGTTCATTTTTTTCGTTCGCGATCATACATCGTACGTACAAGCAGATAAAGTTTATTATTATCTTTCATCATCATTCGTCTTTATCTTTCACTTTCCTTTGGACCATGTCATGTGCTACACCCCAACATCATGCATAAGCATGATGTGCCCGGTGGCCTGACCACAGTACCGGGTAAGAGACAAGTGTCCCATACATTTGGTCAGTCACAAAGACTGGACCCTGTGTATATCCTTAAGGGTTAGCTAAACCACACATAGTTGAGCTAACAACATTTTAGAGTTGTGCACCTCCTTTCATTTGCTTGCAAGACTTTTCATTCATTCATTCTTCATTCATTCATTCATGCATTCATTCATGCATGCATTCATTCATGCATGCATTCATTCATGCATGCATTCATTCCTTCTTTCGTTCCTCTTTTCATTATCATTAACTTTCGCTTTACGTTACATAATACTTTACATTCTCTTCATAATCATACCACGTAAATCCATGAAAACTGAAGATCATGCATAGGTTGGACTCACCTTAGTTTAGAATATTTATATTTGCTTGTAATAGGTCTAATGTTAGCTTATTTTGTATGAAATTAGCTTTATTTTGTTTTGCAGTCCTGTGAAACTGTGAGCGAAACTATAGTTTCGCTCACAGTTAGTTGTTTAGTTTCTCTTGGTGAAACTGTTGTTTCTGCCAGGCGAAACTATAGTTTCGGCAGAACAGTTTCGCTAATAGCGAAACTGTCTGCGAAACTAAGACTGCTATATATAGTTTTGATCATTTTTATTGTTGGTTAAGCTTGAAAAAACCCTAATAGTTTATTCTTGTTGCAAGTGTGTATTGTAAGCAGTTTATTCATTGATATATCATTGTGCTTGTTTATTATTAATTATGTTGACCATCATTGCTTTATTTTGAATCATTTATGGTTGCTCTCAATCTTCATCATTTTTGTTTCTCATTATTTGTATTTGATATTGAACAATCCAACATCTCATTTGTACTGCAGATCGATAAAATGGACCAACAATATGGTATTAGAGCCTTAGTGCTCTTTATTTGTTGAGGTTTTGGTTGTTTCTATTCAATATCAAGTTTTCATCAAATTCAGATCAAATTTGTGTGTATTTGATATGGAATTTTATTGAATTTTGCTGGTTATTGGTTGGGGAAGCTCTGTTAATCATCAGATCTCAAATCCATTGAGTCTTTGATGATTTCAGATTGATTTCGTGTTGAAAAAGCTTTTCAGCTTCGTCAAGCGAAATTACCTGTTCATTCTGTGAAACTACATGTTCTTTCAGCGAAATTATTGGTGTTATCCTCATTGAAGTTGTTTCTTGCTATCCTGCGAAACTAGTTTCTTTGAACGAAAGTTCAACAATGCTTGTGAGTGATTAACAAGCGAAATTGTTGTCGAAAGTATTATTGAACGAAAGTTCAAGCTTGTTCTCTGCGAATTGTCGGCAAAACTAAGCTATTTTAGACATTTGGCTAGCGAAACTGCTGCCGAAATTGGCTGCGAAATTACGGCAACTCAGGAAACTAGTTTTCTCAGCGAAACTGTAGGCGAACTTACCTTTTGTTGGAACTAAAAGGCTGGTGCAACCAAAACCAAATTACTTAGACTATTTTGGTGCAACTAATAAAGGACTTCCGAAGCTAAGTGTGGAACTTCCGAATGAAAAGGAGTTCTTCCGAAGACAAAGTGTAAGATCAACTTCCGAAGGAAAACTCCAACTTACGAAGACAAAAGTATTTACTTCGTAAGATTAAGACTTAGAGTGAAAGATCAGAAGTCAACTTCCGAAGTATGAAAGAAGTCCTCAAGCCTCGAAAGTATAGAAGCCTCTTCCGAAGTATAAGTGGCTTTGGAAGAACTTATTCTATCGAAGCCAACTTACCTTCGGAAGACACTACTATTATCTAGTGGACATAAGTATGGTCTCTCTGACACTCCACTGCAGACCTCTGAGATACTGCATGGCGTTTTTCTCAAAAGCCATGTAGTTGACCATACTTTATTCCACTGTTTACCTTTATCAGTTAGTACAGTTGCCAACTTTAGTTGGTTACAAAAGGTAATTCATGGATATTTCATGACTACCATATCTTAGATAATACTTTATCTAAGATACCTTAACTTCAACATTGTAGTATATGCTTTAGTATTAGGTTTCCAGCTGGTATAAGTATATCGGCTGTAGGATCTAGTATATATAGTTTCTCATTGTTACTTTTTTTTCATGCTTGTAAGAGTCTTGTAATACTTTGAGTTGAGAAGTAATTTATACAAGTGCCTTGAAAATTATTTCCTTGTGTTCTTTGCTACTTATTATATTATTATCAACTCTTAGAAGAGATTCTACTTCATCTAATCTGAGTGTAGTATAAGTGAGTTTGAGAGAAATCCAAGTGTTAAGTGACAAAACCCGATCGTGCAATTGGTATCAGAGCTTTTTAGGCTCTTGATAGTGAGATCTTACCATCCTAATCAACCTATTTTTCGCTCCTCCTTACACCACACTAAAAATGTCCCTCAACAAGTCTGAAGTAGAGATGGGGACGATGACTAAAGCACCCATCATCACCCCTGAAAACTTCAGGTCATGGAGCAGACGCATGGAAGGCTTCATCAGGTATCAAGACAGCAAGATGTGGCAATCTATTGTCAATGGCCCGTATAAGACAAAGGTGGCTTGTGGAAACGGTGCAATGATAGAGAAAGCCGTTGAAGACTACTCTGATGAGGACCAGAAGAAGCTGGACATTGACAGCAATGCTATGACTGTTCTCATGACTGCAATTCCAAACTCCATCATGGTGGGGTTTGAACATTACAAGTCAACCAAAGAACTGTTTGATGCACTTGCTCACATGTACTCCAGCTTCAATGACTCCAAGAAGGACTCACTAAAGCAGCAGTTTGAGAACTTCACCTACATTGCTGGAGAGACCCTCAGCAAGCAATACTTCAGGTACATGGACCTCATTTCTTCCCTTCAGTCTGTGGGAATTGCCCTTGAACTTAGAGACCTCACAAGAAAGTTCATGAGTGCCCTCCCTAATGAGTGGACGTTCTACTTTGTCTCTATCAAGAGAATAGAAAATTTGAACACCCTCACAATGACCGAACTCTATGGCATCCTTGATGGATAACGTTTGGAAATGGAGAACAAGAGAAGCCATCAGACAAGCAGACCCTTGAGTCTTCCTGCTAGCATTGCATTAATGGTTGCTGAAGGCTCAAGACCCTCCCAACCTCAATAGTACCTGACTTACACCCATCAGCCATCCTGTTCTTCTGGGCCATACATCACATTTCCTGAGACTCCAAGGTCTCAACAAGCTCAGCAAAGTTCCTTTCAGGACAGCTGGGCTTTTGTCTCAGGAAGTGGACAATCTAGTGACTATTAGTATTGCTTTGATGATCTAGAGTGCTTTAGCCCAGATGACGTGGAATATGTGGACATAGTCAAACAAATGGCTCTCTTAACCTACAGAGCAAAGAAGTTCTTCAAGAAAACTGGAAGGCAATTTCCCCAGAACCCAATCAACAACAAATTTTGGTTTGACAAAACCAAGGCCAAATGTTACAACTGTAACCAACTTGGTCATTATGCAAGGGAATGCAAGGCTCCTAAGTCTAATCCGAGAATCCCACAGGCCTCCATACATCCCTCTACACCAAAGCCCACTGGAAAGTCAACAGAAACAGCTGCAATGGCTCAAGAAGTTGACTGGAGCTTCATGGTATAGGATGTGACTCCTGCTCAAGCACTCATGGCCGGAATAGATGACAATAAGGTATATGAACATTCCTGTACTCTTGCCTGTATTGCTAAGGTTAAATTGTATCAGGACTACAATATGGAGATTAAATCTGATATTGAGTCTTTAAATGTTTTAAAATCTTATTTTAAAAGGGCTGAATCTGACTATCAAACAAAAATTGAGGAGTTGGAGAAAACTATGTCCTTATTAAAACATGAACACACAAACTATAAGACTCAAATAAAGGATTTAAATTGTCACAGCTGAGGTTTAAGCCAGGAAGTATGCTATTTCTGAGCATAACTTCCAAGCCATTCTTGCATCATCCTCTCACTTAAAACTTTGTTACCAAAACAAAGGTGGGTTGGGAACGAATGAAATTGCTCCACCACACTCGTATGAGTCTATAAGACAACCAAGGTGTGATACGGAAGAGCAAGAGGTTCCATCTGCTGACCCACCTTCACATGAGTCAAAGAGTGATGCAACCATGAAGACCATCAAAGGGAAGAACCAGGTAATTTTACCCACTACTACCGGTGATGACCAACCCCTAACAACCAAATCCAGAAGAAATAGAGCTAAGGCAGCCAGAAAAACTGCCAAGAAAGTGGCTAAGTCTAAGCTGAAGATAGACCCAAAGCAAAAAGGTGTATTTATCTCAGCTGGATTCCAGGTTGTAAGAAATTCTGATTCAGGAAATGAGTGTAGTACCAGCACTCCTGTCCTACCAAAAGATCAGAAGTTAAAGGGAAAGGTTGCTGATGAAGAGAAAAAGAACAAGAAACATCAATTCTCAAATTCCCAAAAGATTAACATTGCATGCATAATGTGTGGTCTGCAAAACCACATGGCCAAAGATTGTTACTACAATCCTGCTAGCACACATTATGCAAATAATGTTAAAAAGGAAGGAGTCATGGAAGGTTTCTCATTTGGACCATATCAAATGGTTCAAGTGATGAAAAAGAGAAAGCTTGTTTCTGAAGCAAGGTTGCTTTCGGAAGAAAGTCCTTCTTCCAAAGGGAAAATGGCTTCCGAAGCTAAAGCTGTCAAGACTCAAAACAATAAAAGAGTCCTCTTGAAACCATACCAGAAGAAGACTACTTCGGAAGAAAAGGTGGTGAAGGCTTCTTCCGAAAAGAAAGAAGCTTCGGAAGAATGCCATGCTGCAAAAGCTTTAACAAGCTCATCCTCCATGATCAACCAAGGGATGGAACGGAAGATCAAGGAAGATGCTGCAGCCTAAACCTCTTCTTCAAAGACATCCATTAAACCCCCATGCATAAATTTTGGTTCAATTATGTCACTATATTGAAAGAACCCAAGACCAACAAGGCTTGGGTTTCCAATCAAAACTAATCATGTCATCTTATGTGCAGGGACATCTATATGAAAAGAATAACAATGTTTGGATTGTGGATAGTGGATGCTCCAGGCACATGACAGGGAACAGATCTCTCCTTCAACAATTTCAACATTATGATGGAGGTCCTGTCCAGTTTGGAGGTGAGGCCGGAGGATATATTTCTGGCATAGGAAGTATATCCAATGGAAAATTAAAAGATGACAAAGTTTACTTTGTCAAATAGCTTGAACACAACATGTTAAGTGTTTCTCAGTTCTGTGATCAAAAGCATCAAATGCTCTTCACAGAACATGAGTGCATTATCCTCAAACTCGGGATGACAATTCCTCAGGACATGGTGCTTCTTAGATCTCCCAGGAAAGGGATATGTACAAGCTCGATATGAACAATGCTTACCCAATGGGTGAAGTATCATGCTTTCTTTCCAAAGCTTATGGTGATGAGTCAACACTATGGCATAAACGAATGTGTCATGTAAATTTTAAGACAATGAATAAATTGCTAAAAATAACTTGGTACATGGTTTGCCTAAAAAGAAATTTTTCTGCAAAGATAACTGTGTTGCATGCCTAAAAGGGAAGCAACACAGGGCATCTCATAAATCCAAAGTTGTTAACTCCATCACCACTCCATTACACTTATTACACATGGATCTATTCGGTCCCACAAGTATAATGAGCATTGGAAGGAAATCTATTGCCTTGTGATTGTTGATGATTTTACTAGATTTATATGGGCATTCTTTTTAAGAACCAAAGATGAAACTGCTGAAACTTTAAAATCTTTATTCTTAAAATAGAAAATCAAATTGATCACAAGGTTAAAATAATTAGAAGTGAACAAGGGACTGAGTTTAAGAACCACGTTCTTGACTCATTCTGTAACTCAAAAGGGATTGCCAGACAATATAGTGCCTACAACTCCTCAAGAAAATGGTGTTGCTGAGAGGAGGAACAGGACACTTATTAAGGCTGCTCGGACCATGTTAGCTGATTCAAAGCTGCTCTAACATTCTGGGCAGAGGCAGTCATCATGGCATGCTATGTGCAGAACAGGGTTCTTGTAATTAAGCCACATGGAAAAACCCCTTATGAGCTATTGAAAAAGAGGCCACCATTCATTGGCTTTCTAAGGTCCTTTGGCAGCAGGTGTACCATACTTAACACAAAAGACAATTTGGCAAAATTTGCTGAAAAGTCGGATGATGCTATCTTTGTTGAAAATTCCTCTAACTCTAAAGCTTATAGAGTTTATAATATTAAAAATCAAAAATTTGAGGAATCTTTCAACATTGTAGTTAATGAGCACACTCCTTGTGTTAGGGGGAATGCCCTTGATTATATCTTTGATTTAGAATTGTTTCCAAACTATTCTAAACCAACTTGTGAGAATGTTTCAACTGGAACAGGTGCTCAAAGTGATTCTGATGATGACCAACTATTTGAGCTACCAAGACCTATTCCAAGTACTCCAAGAGCTGCAACAAATCAAGCTCCCACTATTGGCAGATCTGACAATATGACTATCTCAAGGGATAGTGGAGCTTCAACCAGCGGTTCACCTGTTGACCCTCAAACTTCATCAGGTGACACTACACAACACCAAGCTGATGGAAGCAACATCTTGAAGGAACAGGCAACTGTTAATGCTACTTCACAGCAAACAAATGATGATGATGTTTCTCATTCATTCAATCAGTCCTCATTGAATGAGTTTGAAAGAGCAGCTGGACCAAGTGTTCAATCTCCTGAGCAAAATATGTCCAGCCTGGATCTATCTTTACAACTAGAGGTAATTCCTAGACTCAGGATCACAACATCATCCTGCTGAGAACATCATAGGGGAAGTCTCTGAAGGGTGAGAAACAAGAGGACAAACTCACAATGGGAATGTCTGCTTGTACTCATGCTTTTATCCCAGATGGAACCCAAGAAGGTGGAAGATGCCTTGAAAGATAGTAGCTGGGTTGAATCGATGCAAGAGGAGCTGCTTCAATTCAAAAGACAAAAGGTTTGGAACCTATGTCTGCTACCATCTGGTCAAGTACCTATAGGCACTAAATGGGTTTTTAGAAACAAGAGAGATGATAGAGGCTTGATCATCAAGAACAAAGCAAGACTGGTGGTTCAAGGATACACTCAAGAGGAAGGAATCGATTATACTGATGTCTTTGCACCTGTTGCAAGACTTGAGACAGTTAGGATTTCCTTGCTTATGTTGCATCCAAGAATTTCACTGTCTACCAGCTTGATGTCAAGTGTGCCTTTCTATATGGGGATATAGATAGGGAAGTCTATGTGTGCCAACCTCTAGGATTTGAAGACCCATAACACCCCAACTATGTGTGCAAATTGGATAAAGCTCTATATGGGCTGCACCAAGCACCTAGGCTATGGTATGAGACATTGTCTCAGTTTCTCCTAAGAATGGTTACACTAGAGGTACCATTGATAAGACTCTTTTCATAAGGAAGTCTGGGAAAGACATCTTGCTCGTTCAAGTCTATGTTGATGACATCATATTTGGTTCCTCAAATGACCAAATGTGTAAAGACTTTGAGAGCATCATGAAGAAGAAGTTTGAGATGAGTTCCATGGGAAAAATGGACTTTTTCCTTGGAATTCAGGTGAAGCAAATGAAGGAAGGGTTTTTCATCAATCAATCTAAGTATGTCAATGACATCTTAGAAAGATTTGACATGAAAGATTGTAAGGCAGCCAAAACACCTATACCCAGAAACCATAATCTCTGCCCTGACTCTAAGGGGAGGATACTGATCAACATCAGTATAGAGCAATTATTGGTTCTCTGATGTATCTCACAGCAAGTAGACCTGATATCTGTTTGCAACTTGTATTTGTGCAAGATATCAGGCTGCTCCAAAGGTTCTCTCTAGTTGCTGCCAAGAGAATCCTCAGATACCTCAAAGGAGCACCTAAATTAGGTCTCTGGTATCCAAGGAATAGTGATTTCAATCTCTATGGTTACTCTGACAGTGACTATGGTGGCTGCAATATCAACAAGAAATCAACATCAGGTGGATGTCAATTTCTTGGTGGAAGGATCATCTCATGGCAATGCAAGAAGCAATCTTGTGTCTCTACATCAACTGGTGAAGCTGAATACATTGCTGCTGCTAGTTGCTGTGCTCAGCTGCTGTGGATTCAGAACCAGATGATAGACTACGGATTCAACTTCATGAGCACTCCTATCCACATTGACAACAACAGTGCTATCTCCATTACTGAAAATCCAGTGAAGCACTCCAAGACAAAGCACATTGATATCAGGTACCATTTCATTAGAGATATTCATGAGAAAAATCTAATCAAGCTAATCAAAGTTGACTCAAATGAACAATATGCTGACTTGTTCACCAAAGCCTTTGATGAACAAGATTTCAATATCTCATTACAGCTATTGGGATGATAAACCTTGATTAGTTTATCTCATTTGAAAACCTTTTAATGTGTAAAGTCTTGTGTCAAAACAATCTAAGCCCTTTACAAAAAGTCCTTCTCTGAAATTTTCTCTAAGTATAAATTCTTCCGAAAGGAATTAACCCTCGGAAGATATTTTACATATCTTCCGAAGCAAATTCCTCCCAGGATAATTTTCTTCTCGGAAGAGTTTTTAGTCTCGAAAGAAGCGATTGATTTCATATCAGATCTACTTCCGAAGCTTATAACACTCTCCATTCAGAAAGCAACATTTACTCTCGGAAGTAAGAACTTTACCTTCGGAAGTAAATTTGCCTTCGGAAAAACATTACCTTCGGAAATGCTTTATACTCGGAAGAAAGACTTTACTGTGTAACGGAAATCTTTTGGGCCCCACTCTGTAAAAAGTAAAGATTTTGTTAATGATGTCGGATTATTTAAATGGACTAAACCTTACCGCCCCTGTCACATCCTCCACTGAAACGTCCCATCATCTTATCCAAACCCTTAAACCGCCATTTCACCCATTTAAATAACCCCGGCTAATCACTTTCATCTTTTACCAAATTTACTGCCCTAAAAGCTTCCTTCATCCCCAATTCACCTAATTCCGAACTATCTTCCTGCAACTTTCTCAAATGGCACTTAACCCTCAGCACAACCAAGTCACACTCCTTGATTTTCAAGGGATGTCGACTTCTCAGATATCATCTCCTTTCTTACCCAATCATCTTATTACACCTCTCTGACTGTTAACCCCACAGTTTACTCAAATCACATGGCTGAATTTTGGGCCAATGGTCAGATTGAAACCCTAAATGGGGTTCGGGTAATAAGATCGAGCATCTGTGGCCAGGAGTTGGTCATTTCTGAACAACTCATCAGGGAGCATCTCGAGCTTCATGATGAGGGCGCTCCTACAGAGTTCCCAAGGCAGATTTGGACAAAACCTATATCCAAATGGGATATGGTGGAGATGTAAGCAGGTCAACCGTCTACAAGTTTAACTTCTCTTACAACTGGAAGTTCCTGCTGCATGTTGTTCTTCATTGCTTGTCCAAACAAATCTGGGGGATGGGATCAAATCCCATATGAACTAGGGTGCCTAGTTCATGGTTTGGTGAGAAGCCTCCGCTTTAACTACTCAAGGTTTGTGCTGACCAATCTTATGGGGAATCTCCAACGGGACACATTCTTCATGTATCCCAGGTTCCTTCAGCACATAATCAACTGTGAGCTGGACCAGAGTCAGCTTGTCTGTGCAGCTGCTCTGACTGTCCTCAAATGAGGCCGACCATCTTCAAGACTTTGAAGAGAGTGTCCACCAATTTCACCGAAAGATATACTGCACTTCTTCCAGGTATGACTGAGCCAATGGCTCCTGGTGACATCCCTGTTAACCCCACAGGTGATGAACCCACACCAGCAACTACCCTCACACTGCCAAATCTACCTTCTCACCCCATCACTATCACTTATCAAAGACGCCCCAAACAAACCCTTGTTCAATCTTCTCTGATTGAACAAGCTCCTCATGTTCAAACCAAAAAGACTAGAGTGGAACAATGGGCTCCCACTCAGTCTGAGGTCCAACCATCCTTCACAATTGACCTCAATATGGGTATTGAGTCTCCTCAGTCTCAAACCCATGAGCCCGAAACCCAAGCTAAAAACCCTCAGGGAGAGTCTTTATACTCCCTGAGCAGCCAAAAGGGACATCCCCACCATAGGCTCAATGCCTTTAGACATTGATCAAAGTCCCGGGTCATTAGGCTTAACCTCTATATCCTTTACTGACCTACTAATAGGAGCTGATGAAGAGATTATGTCTCTTCAGGGCAATGAAGTTGATCCACAACACCCTCTCAAGGATCAACAGAGCCCAGAGAGACCTCTTATCTCTAGCCCCCATCAGCAAGCCTTTACTGAGGTGAGTCCCACTGATGTGGAGGGGACTCATGTAGATTCAGCTGCCACTACTGAAGGAGCCTCAATGGACCTTCAGGACAGTGGTAACATTACTGAGACTGAATCTACGGCAACCATGCCCTTTGATGACTCTAAAAGAGACATCATGAGCAAGGGAAACCAGGGCGCCAAGAAACCACATCTGGTGGTGAGGATGAACATACTAGGTATGTTATCTCATCTCCCCATGATTCTTAAAAGAAGATGAGGGAAGACTGCAACTCACCATTAAAGACCTACTTTCTAAAGTCTCAAACCTTGAATCTAAGGTTAGGACTTTAGAGGATAGGTCTGCCACTCAGCAACTTGAGATTGAAAATCTCAAGGCCAAACTAGCTGAGAAACAGATTGAGAGGTCTGTTAGGCATGTACCAATTCAGGTCTCATTGACCTCTTCCTCCAGCTCATCAAGCTCTCAAGATGATGCTACCAAAAGGGGGAGAGTGTTCAAGGACAAAGCCAAAGACAAGAGGAACCACAGAGTCAAGCTCTCACTTTATTAAGTTCAAGATACCCTATGCAACAAGCTTCAGTTTTTCCTGAGCCTCCTCCAGTTGTAATTCAAGTGGATCAAAGGATGCTCCAAGATCTCAACAGGTTCTTCAATCAATATGATTCCAATGTTGGAATCTCTTATTGAACAGCAAGTCCTGACTTGTCTGTGATTTACTTGGAGCTCAAGAGCTTCAAAGGTTAAATGCACCTTCTACCACTATTGAGGAAGTTGGTCAACCTAAGGTCCAAGTGGAACCTGAGATTAATTTTGAAGGGGAAACAAGGACTGATGGCCCAGCAACTGAGACAGTTGGGACAGATAGTGCATTCTCACAGACTTCGAAGCACAAGTCAAAGCCTCGGAAGAACAACTTCAATCTTCCGAAGCTGAGATTGCAGCTGCGGAAGGACTATTCTCTTATCCGATGATCTAATAGTCACAGATGCAATCCTAGAACTTGCATCTGAGGTTAATAGGGAGGATTTTCTCACCCAACCCCTAGCTCAAACATCAGCATTAACTCCAGCTCCCATTTCCACCACTCAACCTGAACCTTCCATCCAAGAACCCCAAAGTCTAGCACTTCCGAAGACATCAAAGGAAAGAGGAAGATGACTAAGGAAGAGCTTCAGGAGGAAGCAAGGTTAGAAAAGCTCAAAAGAAAAGGTAGACTTCCAACTGGAAAACTGCTAGCTGCCAGTAGCAAAGCAGCTGCAGCCAACCAGGAGGCTGTCAACAATAAAGAAGGGTGGAAATCATTGACAGACTTGTCAATCTAGGAGCTGTGAATGAAGATGTACTCCTGCTACCACTAGAGGAGTTAGTTGAGTTGGAAAAGGCAACTTTGCTGCAAATACAGCAAAAGAAGAAGCAGCAAGGTTGGCCTTAGAGGAAGAAAGGGAGAGGAAGAAAGAGAAGCTGATCAGCTTAGGAGGGAAAGGATAACTTTCCTAACCTCCAGGGGTTTCTCTCTAGAAGAACTATCTCCACACAACAATGATACGATCTTATGGCTCTTCAACAAAGAGCAAGATCAAATGGAGAAGGAGAGAAAGAGAGCTGCCAAGGAGAAGCTGATGTTGAAAAGGAAGAAGGAAGAGGAAGCAGGACTAGCTGCTGCCAAGAAGATAGGTGAAAAGGCCTGGATGAAAGACTATCTCCGGGCTCATGGCTTCTCGGCAGGCAGGTGGGTCCTATGTCTGAGAAGACCCTCCAGCGACATGTCAGTGACATAAAGGCTGACATTCGCTCGGGGAAGAGGAAGGAGATGTACAGAAGGGGACAGGGGATGATCTTCAAACCAACTACTCAACCCCAACCTCAAACCCAACATTACCTAAACCAATTCCTTTTCCATTCCCCATCAAAACTGAACCAACCACTGAACCTTACACCCCTGAACCTACACCATCATCCTTACCAATCTCCTCACCTCAACCACCTAAACTACCCATCCTCCAACCCAAAACACTCGCCAAACCAAACACCACAACCTACCCAACAACCTCTCAAACCATCCCTCAGCCTTCTAAACATCTCTCCTTAGAGGAGTTCAAGGCAATCAAGACAAAGCTCATCAACTGCACAACCTGAGCGACATCTCCTGTGAGGAGGATTCTGTCAAACTGACTTATGTTGATGGATCCTCATGTTCCCTCACTAGAGATCAATTTCTTGATCTGCCTAAAGGAACATTGGACCAAGCTGCAAATCTCCTTGGCCTCAATTCAGATACTTTGAATGAGGAAGAAAAGAAGCTAAGGAGAAGGCTGGTGACTCTGCTGGATACCAAGAAAGGTGACTAGGTACCAAGTCAACCCCTTGTGCCTAGGAAGAAGATCATCCAGTGAGGGTTCGAAGACTCTTCTCATAACTTTGTTGTTGAGAGAGAGAGTGGAGAGCTCAACAGGCTAAATGCTCATCTTTGCTACACTTAAGCAGATTTGATATTGCTGAGTTAGAAGAGAAGCCACTCTCCAACCCCTCCAACTCTAAGGTAGCTGCTCACATCAGAAATCACCTGGGCAGTCTTCATTGGCCGAGCTGACTGCTAGGACCAAGATTGAAGAAGAGTTGAAACTGAGAGAGGAGGGAAAAGGAAGGATCAACAACCAAAGGCAAAGCCTTTCTACAAATGGTTGAGGGTCCTGAACTTGAATCCATAGTTAGATGGGAGTATGACTATAACTCCCGTCAACTAACTCTTCTTAAGGGGGCACAACAAAGGGTACATGTCATTCAGAGTGATAGACTGGATCTCCTATCCACTAATGATTTGTACAAACTTCTCAGCACCACTTCGGGGAAAAACAAGGACACAGACAAATCTTTTTGTCCCTGGTTGAAGGTTTGAGAAGCAGAAACAAGTGAGGTTTTGGTAGCATCAGCCTAGGGGGAGTTTGTTGGATCTAGAAAGGCTGGTGCAACCAAAACCAAATCACTTAGACTATTTTGGTGCAACTAATAAAGGACTTCTGAAGCTAAGTGTGGAACTTCCGAAGGAAAGGAGTTCTTCCGAAGACAAAGTGTAAGATCAACTTCCGAAGGAAAACTCCAACTTCCGAAGAGAAAAGTATTTACTTCCGAAGATCAAGACTTAGAGTGAAAGATCACAAGTCAACTTCTGAAGTATGAAAGAAGTCCTCAAGCCTCGAAAGTATAGAAGCCTCTTCCGAAGTATAAGTGGCTTTGGAAGAACTTGTTCTTCCGAAGGCCAACTTACCTTCAGAAGACACTACTATTATCCAGTGAAAATAAGTATAATCTTTCTGACACTCCGCTGCAGACCTCTGAGATATTGCATGGCGTTTCTTAAAGGCCATGTAGTTGACCATACTTTATTCCACTGTTAACCTTTATTAGTTAGTACAGTTGCCAACTTTAGTTGGTGACAAAAGGTAAGTCATGGACATGTCATGACTACCATATCTTAGATAATACTTTATCTAAGATACCTTAACTTCAGCATTGTAGTATATGCTTTAGTATTAGGTTTCCAGCGTGTATCAAAGTATATCCAGCTGTAGGATCTAGTATATATAGTTTCTCATTGTAACTCTTGTTTCATGCTTGTAAAAGTCTTGTAATACTTTGAGTTGAGAAGTAATATATACAAGTACCTTGAAAATTATTTCCTTGTGTTCTTTTCTACTTTGAGTGTAGTATAAGTGAGTTTGAGAAAAATCCAAGTGTTAAGTGACGAAACCCGATCCTGCACCTTCTTCAGCAAAATTACTTCATTTCGGCGAAACTACCATGTCAAAGTTAACCTCACTCACCCTAGCTGATCTTGAAAGTGTAGCTCCCAATAGACCTCTGAGACTCATTAACGGGGATAATTTCGAGGATTGGAAGAGATGTCTCAAAGCCTTTTTCTTCTACACTGACCACAATCAATAGGAATCTATCATTACTAGTCCTCACATACCAACTGTCACTGTTGGTGATGTTGTATCTCAAAACAAGGACTCGTCTACATTCACTGAGAAGGATCTGAAGCTCTTTGATCGTGACCAGAAATCTTTTAGAGCATTAACTCTCTGTCTCGCACCAGACATCTACAACAGATTCGCTGAGCATAAAAATGCTAAGTCCTTCTTCGATGCTTTATGTGAATTCTATGATGGTAATGATGAGTTGGTGAAGGATAAGAGCATTCAAGCCGAGAAGGAATTCAACTCCATTGTGGGATACAAGAACGAGAGTCTCACAGATCTCACAAATCGTTTTCTGACAGTCTCAAGCACACTAAAGAAATACGATGAAAAACTTTCCAATAGTGAGCAAGTAAACAGACTACTAGACTCTCTCCCACCTCAGTGGAGCCTTCAGGTGAGAATGCTTAAGCAGGAAAGAAGTTTCACTGATTACAAGCTGATGGACATCATCAATAAACTTAAATCCTTTGAGTTGGATATGAAAAGGAGGGAATTCAACCAGACCATGATGCCTACATCTGGTTTCACTCAAAATGTTGCATTACTGTCTTCCGCTGCTAGCTCTCATATGCAGACATCTAATCAAGGAGGAGTGAATATCGGTAATTATTCAGGAGGTAGTGGTAGTGTTGGGAGAGATCAGTCTACTTCAAAAGCAAGTGTTGAAGCTTCAGTTCCATCGGAGACAATGGCTTTTTTGGTATGTTTGTTCAGAGCTATGAAGCCTTAGTGGCAGGGGAGTTGAAATGCAAGGGGATGACGATGGAGGATATGTATCAGGTGGACCCTGATGATCTTGAAGAGACTGATATTCAATGGCAAATGGCAATGTTGACATTGAGAGCTCGGAGATTCATGGAACGCACTGGAAGAAAGAACTTCGGAGGTCAAAGCTCTAACTCCAACCGGATTTGATAAATCTAAGCTAAGGTGTTTTAACTGCAAACAATTGGGACATTTCAAACGTGAATGTCATTGCCAATTGTCACTGACCCGAGTAACTCTGGAGTTCCACGACTGGCATCTAGCGGGAGTAAAGAGGATATGAGTCACAAGAAAGAGAAAGTTTTGATTTCTAATTTTGATTGGAGTGATGAGGTTAAAGAGACGAGAGATGAGATTAATCAAGCACTGGTGGCTGAAATTGTTAAAGGAAACGGGAAGGTAAACTGTGAGGATGAATTTGATCCATTCAAGGAACTTAAAGTTGAAGTTGAGCTGTTTGTGAAGGAAAAAGGAAAGGAGGACGAGAGGGTGAAAGAAGGTAAATCTGAAGAACTGAGGAAGGAAAGAAGTCCATCCACTGAGCAAGGAAAAGAAAAGGATGATGCTGCTATCACTGTTGTGGAAAGCAAGTCAAGTACTCCGGTGTGCCAATGTGAGAAGGCCTTAGCAGCAGAAAAGGTGGTGATGGGACTTCCGTATAAGGTAATTCAGGATATGTTTCTTCTGCATGTAAAATCAGATTATTTGAGGTTTATAAAGCTAATTGTCTATTAATTGATAATGAGAAAGATTTAAAAAGAATTAATGAGGAACTTAAAATAAATGTATCTAAATGTTTTGTTAAACTAAACGAGGCTTTGAAAGAGAATGATCACTTAAAACGAATTGTTTTGAAAGAAATGTTGAGATTAACACTTTGACTGAAAGTGTTGCTCTTGCTAAATTCGAGACAAGCAAACTTCAGTCAAAGCTAGATAAATGAACGATATCAGGAATGAAACATGATGATCTATGTAAATCTCAACGGGGGGCTAGGAATAAAACAGGATTGGGATATGAAAATGATAAGGTTTATCCTCCTCCCATTACTTACTGCTATCCTTTGCCTGTTCTTCATTCTTCTAATGATTTAATCACAACAGATACTAATAGTATGTCTGCAGGTTTAGAAGGTGTGAATCCTAAGCATGTTCGTGAAGACTACGATTATGGACCGACTAACGGGCTTGGATGCAGTAGTCTTAGTACCCTGAGTTTTAACATCCTGTTTTAGATCAAAAATCTAGTTTAAATTCTGTTTTTGTTTCTAGTGAATATGTAATAGACTCTGTCTCATCATG
>JACVEC010000166.1:10000-29006 GCA_025215565.1 Flaveria ramosissima | reverse complement strand
AAGAAGGGGATACCAGTTCAGGAATCAAAGATTTTAAGATACGTAGAGGATGGTTCCATTTGTAACGCATTACCATTTGGAATCGTTGACACGTCAAGGTAAATTGACCCATTTGCCATAGAGACTTGGTATGTTGACCATAGTTTATCACTCATCCCAGAAATCCCCAGGTAAGCATAACTGGTCTCACAATGAGATTTATACGATATGCTTGCCTTATGTGAAGTCACTAGATCGGTAAACATCCGAGCATGTTCTTGACGGAAGGATAAACAACAGCAAAAACCAAAAGACAATCAATAACACGAACTATAATATAATGGTTTCATTGATAAAACATAATGATTACAAGCTCGTTACAACATAAGAATCAAGACTCTTGGCAAGGGGAGATCGAGCATGACCTCCCCTCTCATCCGGCAGCCCTCGGCCCCGGGCAAACTCCCTCCCCAAACCCATGTCTCTCTACACATTAAAACTGGTATATATAAGCCTCGGCCCATATTAGATGCGACTGGGCCCATTCGTGCGATTGGACCATGCGTATGGTTCAATCGTACGACTGGACCATGCGTATGGTTCAATCGTGCGACTGGACCATACTTATGTTCAGTCTTACGAATGACCCAATCGCATCTCTCAGTCGCACGACTGGCCCATTAGCAAGGCTCAGTCGCACGACTGAGTCTCATTCGCATATGCTCCTGCGAATGACCCAGTTCCATGTGTTTACAACATATCAGGTTTATTACATTAAGTCTAGACTATTCGACAAGCGACGGACACACTATATATGACAATATATGCTCCAACAAATTCCCCCTTGACGTTGCTTGCGAATAGTAGATAACAGCTCTTACAATCTTCAGTCAATCTTTGCTCTGGTTGTCAATAGAATCAAATGAAAACCATATCAGCCAACGTTGCCACTCCATCAGGTTACTACCATATCCCTGAAAATGAATTTAGGCACAACAGCTTTCGTTTACTTTGCAGAACACCATCACAGCATCAAGATTCCCCATATGACTGATTTTTCCAGATAATGACATGAACAAGTTTCCATTGCTTCAATCTTCACACAGGCTAACATGATTAACATTAACACCTGCAGAAATTCCCCCTCACATTCAGCATATCCCAATATATAAACGTTGTGCTCTCTCTGCGTCTTCATACGGTGTATTGGGCAAAAGGTTGAAGGTTCCAATCCACAGCTGACAATATCAACCAAATCAGCATGCATGTAGATTCATCATCAGAAACATGCTCACATCATCAGCTTCTGATTGCGTCTTCAATCTCTCTATACATGGATTCCCCCTAAGAATGAGAATCCTCTCTGTGCAGATAAATATAACTTGGTTGGCCCATAAATAGTCAGATGCTCCTGACTATCCCACAAAATCAGCAATGACTGCTGACATCTTCTCTTCTCTCTTTCATGTTCCAAATACATTCACCTATTCTGGAGGTCCGACGAATAATGGGGTATACATCGAACTTGTTTGACAAAAGAACCGCAGGGTGAATATGCTTTACTCATCCTTAAATCTGCACAAGAAGCTGTTCCAGACTCTTTTTCTTTTTTTAATAGTCTGGAACAAATGCGGATGAGTCAATGCGGATGGTCCATTCGTGCGATTGAACATACGACTGGTCCAGTCGCCCGACTGAACATACGATTGGTCCAGTCGCACGACTGGTCCATTAGCATGGTCCAGTCGTACGAATGGTCCATTCGTATGGCCCAGTCGTACGAATGGTCCATTCGTAGGGCCCAGTCGCATGAACGGGTCTGCACGCAGATTTTCAGATCTGCAGCCGTCAGGGCTGCCCAAACCCTAATCTGACGAATTCAACATGAACCGAAACAAATTAGACATCATCAGATTCGCAAAGGTGATAGGAATGTGGTTTCGAGTTCGATTTTAACATAACACCAACACACGTTACCAAATCTGAGCAAAACACGAAGAACACGAAGTGGGTTTAACGTCAAGATCTGAAATTGGATCCAGAAATCAAGAGCTCGGGTTGCTAGAATGATTGTTAGATCATTCCAGCAGTAACTTGGCTCTGATACCAATTGTGAAGTCACTAGATCGGTAAACATCCGAGCATGTTCTTGACGGAAGGATAAACAACAGCAAAAACCAAAAGACAATCAATAACACGAACTATAATATAATGGTTTCATTGATAAAACCTAATGATTACAAGCTCGTTACAACATAAGAATCAAGACTCTTGGCAAGGGGAGATCGAGCATGACCTCCCCTCTCATCCGGCAGCCCTCGGCCCCGGGCAGACTCCCTCCCCAAACCATGTCTCTCTACACATTAAAACTGGTATATATAGGCCTCGGCCCATATTAGATGCGACTGGGCCAGCCCATTGATTGCGATGGCCATCGCTGGTCGTCGATGGACCATGGATGGTTACTGGACATGCGTATGGTTCAATCGTGCGACTGGACCATACTTATGGTTCAGTCTTACGAATGACCCAATCGCCTCTCTCAGTCGCACGACTGGCCCATTAGCAAGGCTCAGTCGCACGACTGAGTCTCATTCGCATATGCTCCTGCGAATGACCCAGTTTCATGTGTTTACAACATATCAGGTTTATTACATTAAGTCTAGACTATTCGACAAGCGACGGACACACTATATATGACAATATATGCTCCAACACCTTAGCCCGAAGGCCTTTTGCCAGGAAATCCAGAATACTGGTGTCTATGTGTCACACAACTTTCTTTGGTTTATGAAATCAAAACCTTGATGAGATTTTCATAGATTAGACATAGAGTCTAAGGAATTGAACCCAGATGATAAGTGTAGATTCCACATGTCGTTAAGAATAAGTTTAGGAAGTTCATTTTGTCGGGGAGAGTCAAAGAGTCAAAGTTAAGTTTAGGGAGACAAGTAACTAAGTTTAAGCATACATAAGGCAATCCTATGCTAAGGCATCAAGTTGCACAAAAGACATAGCATTATGTAGCATGCAAACAACATGTAAGCAAAGGTATAAGGATCTTTCTATGAGGTTCATGCAACTATAGTCTAGGTCACCATTTCTAATACCCTAAATCCCTATAGTTATGGGCTCTGATACCAATCTGTCACACCCCAACCTTGACGGCGGAAACGTCGAGGAGTGAGAGTTAAGATCGTTCACAACCACATAACGCTATTAATAATCCAAATACAATTTAAACATAAGTTTCAATTGTATCATTACAAACATAAGTCTCAAAGAAATTAAAAACATAACATAGAATGTAACAAATCATTCTTATTTTATTTATTTAGCTAGGTCCATTCCTAGATGTGCAAGCTTCAAAGAGTAGATCACATACTTGAGGTATTCCTGAAACATGTTAAAAATAAAAGGTCAACATAAAAATGTTGGTGAGCATTCCATAGTTTGCAATACATAAGTATATAAAAAATGGCAAATCAAGTCATAAGTTAGTGAATAAAGTGATTAGGGATGTTATGAACAATGCAACAATCAAACCTGGACAAAGTTTTACAAGTCTCAAACGTTTAAAAGTATATACGATCAGCTAAGTGTACTTGGATCAACCAAAGTAGGTTTGTCTTACCCATAGATCTATGACTTCGCTGGGCTAGCAATAGTTAATGATTGTACATATAACGCCATAACATGGTAATCACAAAAGTTCAACTAACTACAACTTTACAAGATGATTTGCCATAGGTTTACAAGTCTCAAATAAGTTTACAAGTGCAATAGTATAAGTTAACATGTTTCACCCCAAAGTGTGAAAATAAGAAAAGGGGTATGGAAATACTCACTTGAATATATATAAAGTGATGATAAGAATTTAAACGAGATTCCAATGATCTCTTTTACAAGTTACCTAAACGTATTGATTCCAAAATAAGGTTCAATAATTAGATTATCAATTACACATGAACTAGGGTTTCAATTTGGATTTGGGAGTTTAAATAATAAAATAATGAATCGTTTATGTTTTGGTTTAATAATTAAATCAATTAAGTCCAAGAATGATTAAAAAGATCTCAACAATTTAAATTATCGATTTAATAGAAATTAAGTATAATATGTGAAAAGAAATAATTAATTTAATAATTAATTATTTGATAAAGAGAATTTATTAAATACTTATTTAAGTGACTTTAAAATTATTTAAAATCATTTTATTAAATGATTTATTATAAAAATCTTATAATACAAGATTTTAATAATAAAATAAAGTATAATATATTATTTTATTAGTTTCAAGAATTAATAAAAGTTAATAATAAGTTTATTAAGTATAACATGGTTACATGATTAATTATTTAAAAAACTATTTGAATAGTTAATGTGTAAATAAATAAGGTTTTGAAATAGTTCTAATTTGAACCATATTATATTTATAACATATAATGACTAAATAGAATTTTATAATCTTTTTTTATTCTTTTAAAAGAAAAATAAATTGGATATTATAAGTTTAAAAATCTTTAAAAATTAGCTTAATAATTTCGGAAATATTTTAGTTAACAAAATAATTTTTATTTAGATTTAACAATATAATACAATTTTTGCTGAATTATAAAATATTAAAAAAACTATTAAAAACAAAATATGGCGAAGGCAGGGTTCGAACCCTGACCTCCTGCCTATATTGGTCTTATGTATACCCGGCAAAATGGGCGGGTCGGGTCGGGCAGGATAACAGGTCAGGATGGGTTCGGGTCAGGATGGGTTCGGGTTAAGATGGACTATTTTAATAATGGGTTATTTTGGTTTGGGTTAGGATGGGTTTTGACCAAAAATAATACGGGTCAGAATGGGTTTCACAATTATTATACTGGAGAAAGCCAATCCAATAAAAACAAATTGTTGTTGCTCGTATTTTGACTTGGTAGAAAGTTGTAGCCTGTTTTAAATCTTTTTATCCCCCTTGAAAACTCATATTTATCATCGCCTAAATATCATCTCCTTCAAGATCATCATCAACATCTTCAGCATTTTCACCCAATAATTATGATTTTGATTAAAGTCCAAACTAATTTGCTCTAAATTTTGATAGATTATTGCATCGTTGTTATGATGATTATATTGAAATCATGTTGTGTAGTTTTGTGAAGATAATACGTGGGGTTCTACGAAATTGACTTACAACCTTCAAATTCATATCATTATCTTCCAGTTTTGCAGCATAATCATGTTAAGCCCCAACATTGAATCAAATCCCATGTCTAGGATTCAACCCCCATAAACCGAATTAATACTCGCGTTCAATTGTTGATTGATTTTCGAATTAACGGTAACTTACCGGCATATTTGTTTCTTCGTTGGGACTAGATGTATTACCGTTTCTCCCTATTGAATCCATGGCTTCGAAGTAGAATAAAATCCATAGAAACTAGCCACAGGGGAACGATCGAACGAGAGAGCTTGCGGTGGCAGTAAGTGGATGTGTTTGGTGGTATTGCGACGGGACATAGGTAGCCACCGAATCCCAGTCGTCCACTAAAACGATGTGGTTCTCTTTATTAAAAGCCCATTGTGACCCATGAAATAATATTGGCTACCCATCTTGACCCGTCAATATTGTTTGTACAATTTGATTCATCCCATACAAACCCAACAAAAAGTTACATATGACCCAAAATAGCCCAGCACCTACTAATAAACGCCCATAAAAGCCCAAAATTTAATTTTTGGGTTGACTTTGCCAGGTCTAGTCTTATGTTACCAGTTGGGCTAGAGCCCGTTTCTTGTTAAAAAACCATTTATAAAGTTTAAAAACACTAATTACAAAAACTCCCAATTTCATAAGAACCCTAGAACGGATTTGGATCAAATTGACCACGAATACATTGTTGTTATTGTCGATTAGCATGGGGCTTTTGATCCCCATGTAAAACCGAACACTTTGATATATAAAACTTACATGATTTGAGTTCGATTTGATGATCTCAAGTTCAAGTACGAGTCGCAACGAGGTGATGGTTGATTCAAGGTGCAAACGAGGTTCGTAATCAAATTAACTTTGCAGGAAGTTTTGGATCGTGATTCTAAGTAGAAACCCTCAACCAATTTTGTATAAATAGCCTCGATCATGCTTCACGATTAAGTTGCAGGTCGCAGATGATGATGATGATAAATCTTGGTATTTGGGTTCACTTCAGATGGAATTAAGCGTTGTACTCGATTAACGATTGATAGAGCATCGTTTAGGTTGATCTAATTGGCCTATTATCGGGTGTAAATGCTCCAACGGTTATACGAATTAAAGCTTCGGTTTTTTTGCATTCATTTGGGGTTTATTATCGATGTTAAATGAGTATAAAGTGCCCATTAAAGTTCGAAACGTGTGCACGAGAGGATTTGGAACGATTTGGGTACAAAACGAGTGTTTTTTGTGGATTTTTGGTGCTCGCCGGAGCTCGGCCGGAACCCGGCCGGAGCACTCGCCTGAAATGCGGGGTTTAGGAGGGTTTTGGTTTGGGTTTTATTAATTTACAGAAACAGTCCCTCAACTTGAGTTTGTTTATTATTTTATGCTTAAACTTCTATTAAAAGTTTATTAATTGGCAAAAGCACCCCCCAAACTTAATAGTTTTTGTGTTTTAAACATTATTTAGTTTCATTAACCCTTATAAGTTATTGTTATAAGTAATTTACCAATACTAATAATAATATTATTATAAGCTTGGTTATTATTAGTATTATTACAATTACTATTATTAATATTGTCATCATTATAATAATAATAATAGTTATTAATTTATTTAAGATTATTAACACCTTAAGTTTTATAATGATAAGCAAACATTGTAACACTTATAATGTTATTATTGTTATATTAATTTGTTAATCACTAAATTAATTATTAAGTATAACAAATCCTCAAAATTTCAAAATGGCATAAAAGGTCCTTTTAAGATTTAACAAAGTTAACTTTTAAGTTAACAAAATTACGAGATGTCACATAAAATCAAAAGACAGATTGTCTTTTGACATGTGACTATGACATGTCATATCTCACATCCTATTGTATTACAATAAGGACAAAAGTACTAAAGTAGAAAGCTATAGACAAAGACACCATTATGTACAATTGACAAAAGTAAGGAGATAATCACCAACTTATATAAGTTGGTGACTTTTCAGAGCTGGCAGCGGAAAATTGGTTTGGTTTTGTCAAAAGTGTGTCAAGTAGACACATGGCTTCTTACTCTACGGAAGAGTTCAGTTTTCAAGCTTTGGAAGACTTCAATTTTGGTTTTGAAAGATTTTTGTTTTGACTTTGAAAGATTTGCACTTAGTTATTTTATTTTGTATATTCTCAAATCTTTCAAAGTAACTTGCATGTATTTCATTATATGCTAAGAGATCTTTGGTTAGTATTAGACTCTAAGATAAACTCTTACAAAACTTTTATGTTTGAATTGGTAGAGATGTAGTTTTATTTAAGTGTTTGTTATTGTATTTTATAGATAATACATAATTTAAATGTCAAGTAATTTATAAAAATATATTGATTAATATTAAATATTAACAAAATGATGTAAGCCTAAAGTTTCTAGCCTAAATTCATTACTTTAGAATATTTTTTGTCACAAAATTTAAAGCCAAATAGTAAAACCAAAAAGACTAAAATCAAAGTGAAAACCAAAACCTAATGGTTTTAAAAACCCAAAATCGAAAATTGGTTTTTGGTTTCAGTTTTAAGCCAAAACCGAACAAAACCAACCCACAAACAACCTTAACCCAAACTGCATAAGCTAGAACAAGTTGCCATATAGTCGATTCCATGATTAGGAAGAAATCAAAAGGTTTAATCCTATTTCTTGTCTTATAAATAGAGTCTCTATGTAGCGTAATTTATCAGTCATCTTTGAAATAAAAAAGATAGGTCTCAATGTTGATTGCAAACGTAGGTCAGTTAAGACCTAACCACATTAAAGTCATGTGTTCTTTTTTTTGTTTGTTCTAGTGTTCATTCATGTTCTTGTGTGTGTGTACGCACGTGTGTTCTTATTGCAAGTCAGAGAAAAATAGACCCCTATAAGTATAAGAGAAAGCCGCAACCAAAATTCCCCTTACTATACGGCGCGTGTGTGTCTGGGGGTGGGGGAGAGCTCTAAGAAGGAGAAAACATTATCACTATACAAAATGAAGCAGCGGCTAGCATGCTAAGCTAAGGTTATTTACGAGCATTTACGCCCCTTGCACAATGTACACGTGTACCATTCCGGTGACTTCGCTGATTTCCACCCGAATGCTACACGTGTACACTGGGCAAGGAGCTCGACTTAGTGTGTGTGTGAATGAAACTTTCATTAAAGCCAACCTTGACTCCAGCTCTAAGTTGCTGACAATCCGAGCCCGCTTCGCTGAACGGTTCAATTTCACTCGATCATTTTTCAAAGAGCCGAAAGCTTTTTAAAAAGCCCCTACTTTCATTTTAAGTCAATGACTCATTTAACATTTATAATGTGCCAAAATCGGCAAACCACTTTCGTTGAAAGAATATTCAAGTAGATATGTCTACTGCCGGCCCTGAGGAGGGGCGGAATGGATCTCCGTTCAGGGCCTACTCGCTCAGGGGCACACAAGTTTACAAATTTTATATATATATATATATATATATATATATATATATATATATATATATATATATATATATATATATATATATATATATATATATATCTATATATATATATATATATTGTGTGTGTGTGTGTATATATATATCTATATATATATCTATATATATATATATATATATCTATATATATCTCTATATCTATATCTATATCTCTATCTATGTATATATATCTGTATATATATATATGTATATATATATAATTATAAGGTATAATACAATTAAAAACTTAACTCAATTATGTTTTAAATCAAATATATTTGAGCCCATTTTTCTAACCTAATTACTCCACTAATAACCCACTAAAATATTTAAATTTTGATTGTAATTAAAGTTCACAAACTAATTTATACCACAAATTTTGTTCTATTCAAACTTGAAATCTTACTTACGATCCATGGTGTCCCAAGAAAGACTTAGCTGATCGGCGATAATAGCTATCGAAAGCAAAATATTAGAGACTATAAACTACGAATATGTTATAAACCAATTTGCTATCAAGAATGCTAGGAGCGATTTAGAGTTATTGGTTAACTATTACGGTATGTCATTGTAATACTATGATATTGCTATGTTTATTGCTAAAACATTTCTTTTCATTTTAAAAAATTAGTTTATATAATTTAAGTCGTTAGGACCCATGGGTCTTTTTTTCGGGCTCGTCCAGGGCATTAAAATCCTCGGGACCAGCCCTGGTCATATGTCAATCTCAATCAATTTACTACTTATTAATGGATTGATTCAATGATTCATGATAGATTTCCATCTCTAAAAACTCATATGAATAATACAGGAAAAAATTGAAATGCTTTCTTAATGTATAAAGCCTCTCATGCCAGTTGATACACCATGTATTTTATAAGGAAATAAAACTAAATTTTTGGACAACTTCACTCGACCATACAAAAAAAGACCCGTTCTAACCCGTTACCCAACCAATCCAATCCGCCCCTCCCATTGCCACCTCTACTACCGACATATTAAACTTGGAAACCACCATCACACAAGAATAATCTTTACAGTTAAAAATCTTTCAACTGAATTTAACTGTTTTCTGCATATGTAACACTCAGAGCAAACATAGAGTAAATATCAAAGTATATAAACAAAGCAGATACTTTCAAATGAATTAAAACTATATACAAATGAACCACACAAAAGCATAGCCATGAATGAATATGGCTTCTTATTTTTTAATTTTCTTCCAATCACTCCTTGCTTTCATGTCATGGGAAACATACCTTTTCAGATCTTCACTTCCATCTCACTCTTGCTTTTGTGCATCAAACTTGCTCCTATTGAAACACCAAATAACCAAGGAATCGGTTTAACACCAGCTGCAATAAAACCGACGAACAAACGTGAAATAACATTATCTAATTACACCTTTTAAGCTAATTTGGGAGATTTTACTCCCATTTCACAAGATGTACCTCATAATAATTTACAATATTGTCTTTTTGGTCGGCTTATGAATTCATATAATCATATTTTATTTTTAAGTTTGTAAAACATGTTCCATGAAGCATACTGTGCTAGTATCATCATATGTTCTACAAAGTATGTTTTTATATCTGGAGCTAATAGGGGCCAAGCTAAAACATTTTCAGTGACAATGCAAAAGAATATTTTTTAAGAGACCTAACAAAATTCATGAATATTTTTGGGATGTCACATGAAAAATCATGTGTATACCTTTCTAATTAAAAGTGTTGAAGACTATAAAAAGAACATATACTAGAAGTTACTTGTATTCTCTTGATTCACTGCAATATCCCGCATCGTCTATGGAGAAATATTTGTGTTTACAAATACCTCACAGAACTTTTTGGTTGCATTGATTATGTGCAACCCAATACAAGGAAACTTAAAGCTAGAACAAAATACAAAAGTTTCATGGTTTTTCATTTACAGACCCCAACAACTGGATTTAACAATATCCATATCCTCAAATCTGTATCAACTATACCCGTACTTGTAATGCATAAAACCTTCAAAATCATTTTTATTCAGAAAAGTAATAAATACTATACTTTTCATAGACATATTTGACATTATAACCATTTACTTATAACTAAATTTTAGACAGAAAGTGTTCCGGGTCAAGCCAATCAAGCCTGTTTTAACCTATTACCCAACCCGCTCGACCCAGCCATTTTGCCACCTCTAACGAACAGTCTCTCAGCACAAATCCAATTTTGTATTATAAATAAATACCCATGATTACCTGTCAGTCAACATCATTCACAAGCAATCTTGGTGTCAAAACTGCTAAGACAGATGGCAAATGCTTGAAACGCAGATATCGGGTAGCAATAGTCCATGGTAAACACATCCTTCCCTACTTTCCCAAACTGGAGAATAACCTTTTCATATTGTGGGCCCGATAGTCCGCTTGGCGGTGTAGCTACCAGCTGAAAATTTTTAACTGAAGCAACCGTTACCCGTCCTTGAAAGTTTAGACACCAGCACTGAAGCTGCTCATGCCACCTAGGCGATTTATTTTTCAAGACCAAAGGCTCGTCTCTCTGATTACCTGATACTCCAGGCCCGCTTTTTTCCATACTGCTTGTTCTGGATCTGAAGAAGGGAATTAAAGGAAAAGATTCACCACTGCTAAGAGGAAACTCGGTTTGTGTGGGAGCTACACCTCCAGGTTCAATTGCAGAACTCGGGATGGGATCCATGATGCATTGCATTCTTCTTGGACCCCTGATTTGTTATACGGATTAAATAAATGAGTTTCTTTGTACATGTTTTGTAAAAATTTACTAAAAAAATTCATGTTTAACACAAGGGTATTCAGCTATGACTAGGGGGTGATTGGATTTGCTTTTTAGAAGTGACAACTTTGACTGAATATTAGCAATAATAAACGGGTCATAATAGATGGAGTTCGGATGTTTTTATGCTTAAAGTCATAATAATCAAATAACTAAAAAATCATGTGATATTTTGACTAATCAAAATTAAATCATCAACTGTAATTAAACGGGTTGCATATATATTGCATTTGGATTTGTTTTTCTTAACATGAAGCGATGTTGAGTATTAGGCAAATTCAGAGTATTTGAGTAATTAATAGATCAAATGACCAAAACGGACGCTTTTATGCCAAAATGAGAGAGATCTGGTGAAATGGAAGTAGAACTCCTTCAAATTTGGTGAAAAGGATCAGAAATCAGGTAACTTTATTTACCCTTCAATAATCAGTTTATTGCAGCTGGTTTGGAAAGTAATTATCCAATATAGATTATTACCCTAAATGAACATAGGCATAACTTGTTTATCCAAACATCAGAAAATGAACATTGGGACTACTTTTATAAGCATTTCATATTACCTAGATCCCAACATGTTCAACTCATATGAGATGTGAGCTACCGGATAGCTTCCAGCAGGAACCCTAGGAGAGACTTGAGTGGAGCCCATAAACCTAGTGGAGCGACTCTTTGTCATTTTAGCTCCATCATGAGGAGGCAAACCATCATATACAATGAACTTGGTTCCCAAAAAGTTTGATCTATGCCAAATCATAAGCAAAATAAGGTAATTAATTTCCAAGTGAATTACAGCCAGATAAACATTTTTCTAATGGTAACTAAACCTTAATTTTCCGACATATCTGCTGCTCCCCTTTGACATGTCATCAGCATGTAAAGAGATAATGTAATCGGTACATGTGGGGCGTCTAAACTTGCGGGCAGCAAGAAGAAATTTTCCATCATCAGCAAGTGCTGCAACATTTATCGCACCAAGTAATAATGTGAATCCCAGATGTGAAATTAAATTCATAATTAATAATATTTTAAGATATATCTGTCTGTTGAGCTTAAAACGGATGTGTGAAAGTGTGAAACTCCGATTTTAGGAACAGATCAATACATGACATGAGATTAGGCATAGGACCCATATATATACTCATGAAATAAAAATTGATTGTTATCCATACTTAAATATTGATGATTATCCCAAGCCTAACACTTAGAAGAGACACTATTATTCTTTTTACAGCTGAACAGGTTCACTTCGGTTATGTTTTATATCTTTCAGGTCAAACAGGCAAAATCAAGAATATTTGACTAGAAAAAACAGAACAGGTCTGAAATCAGCTCAAAGTGTACTTTTTATGCATAAAACATCACTAAAAGAATTATTATATATATTAGATCACTGTTGTACTAATACAGTTTCTGCAACCACATCTAACGCATAAAGTATCTATGATTTAAAAAATATACAAATTAAAGTGTTTTCACGTTAACCCAACCTGTACTAATATGTTACCAATTTTGACAAGTTGACTAACCCGGTACCCGCCCATTTTGCCACCTATATATGAGGTCCAGAACAAGTTAAACAAAGTCAAATGGTGATTCCTTTTGTCTACAATTAAATATGTAGGTGCATTTATATTAATCATGCACTTGTTGGGAGTGTAAACGACAGGAGGCTACTCCTTCCATAAAATGAAGGGTGGATCAGTTTAAGTAGCCAGTTCTAGGGGTGAGGCGGGAATTTTCCAATAACCCAGTTTGAGAAGAGATAGATGGAACGTATACCTTGAGTCAAACTAAGGTAGAGTAAATATGTATGAGTAGACCGCTTCCGTTTTATAAAGCATTGAATGGGAGATTCTCTTGGACCAGGCTGCACATGATAGAAACAGATTAGTAAGCCAGACAGTTAAGAGCCAACTTTAACTGCACAACTATTACTAAACAAATTACTAGGATAACAAAAACTCATGAAGATCTTCAACATTAACTATCAAAGTATTTAAACGTGTCATCAAGTAAAATCAATCTCAACACCAACTTAAAGGAAAGTTCGACGTATGCTGCATGAGACGGTCCCTAGAACATAATAAACACCAAGGCAGAAAAGAGAAAAAACGCCTTCAAATGCAGAAACTATGTAGAGAGCCAGATTTTATTTACACCATTTCATTAATTAGGGTGATGCAAGAAAAATAACGTCACTGCAAATGTAAGGATAGATTGTAACGGAAGAAAATCCTACGCTCGAGCCTTTTGTTCTTATGTCTTATAATCAGTCTGATTCCAATGTAATCAAGATAATATTTATTCACTATCCTTTAGTTTTGGCAAAAGTAACTTCAGTGTTTTAATCTCATAGGTTCATCCGGTGCTCAGTTCCATACGTTTGCCTTGAAATTGCTTTATAATTTTTGTCGCTTCAAGACACCTAACATAACTCCAAACCTTGCAGGGTCTGTTTTATTTGAAACATAAATATGTTTTAGTTTCGGTTAACAAAGATGCCGAGCCAATGGATGCGTTGCAGCACGACAATTCCCATAATTTTAGAACTTAAATTATAAAAAAAATATATTGAAGCTCAAGATTGGCTATGCTATGATTCAAAGCCCACAAGGCGGGCACCTCAGGTGCAACCCAAAACAGTCTTGTCATCTCGCTTTAAAAGTCCCATTTTCAGGCGCTTAGGCATATTATCAGGCCATGTTCTGTCTAAATCCTATAAAAAAAACCATCCCAAGATGTCTGAAACAATTACACTAGCCCTAAACAAGCGTGGAATCAATTAAAACTAGCCTAAAACAAGTCTAAAACCCTAAAGATGGTATTTTCACACTATACTCCCCATTTAAAAAAGCCCTCGCCTTTAAAGCACCTTGCTCCTAGGCCCTTCGCGCCTTGAGCGCGCCATGCACCTTTGACAACTATGATATGAATTGGGCGATAGATAGATGCCAGGCGTGACAGCATTTACTACATTAACATTACGCAGTGCAAACTCCCATAATTCCATCCATAATACATATCAAAAAAAGGAAAGATAACATTAACCATCTGATCTCCTACTTTCCAAAACCATAAACAATTCACTTCATAAATAACTATCTTTCAGAATCATAAGTCCATTAACGATTCAAAATCAAGTAATCCCATTCAAATCACCCAACAAAATCCTCAAATAAACCACCAAATAATCGATCACACAACCAATTAACCAAATCACAGCAACTAATACCAATCAAGCAAAACAACAATCACCTGTTTAACAGAAATTGGGAAAGTCAACAGCCCAGAAACCTCAGGTCTCCTAACAATCTCCTTCATGATCTCTCTCCAGCTCCTACAAACAGTAGCACACGCAACAACAATCTTTCTCACAGGCCACTTACTCTCCGACAATTCGATCCTCATCAACACCTCCCTCAACAGCTCCGGAGGCAAATTGGCCCAACGGCTCTGTTTCAACACACCATCACCATCCTCTTCTTCAAGCTCCATCGCAGCAACAACCATTGAAGTGTCTTGAATCACACGGCTCGATCGGGTCCTCAATCCGCAATCAAGATTCATAACGGAAGTGGGTGTGGTGAAAGATGATTGTATGCGTATGATGAATCGATTATGAGTCACAAGATCGATTGAATCGATGAGAAATGATCAGGGTTTGGGTCAGATGTTGAAGGGATTTCGATGGAGTAGTGGGTGAGCGCTTGTGCAAGAGACATTGACAGATCATTCATCGTGCTGTTGTGGGAACAATAAGCTTGAGAGTATTGTCGGAAAACATATGCTTTTTCGGATAAAATAATAATCTTGATTAAACTAGTTTATTTGTAAGATAGATTAAAGTGGCTTGTATTTGTAAACTTTGATTGATTAAGCAAAGTGTTATTTTATTAGAATTTGGTTGTTTTGTTTATCATGTTTTATTGTTATAGTTGTTGTATTTCGGCTTTGGTGCAGTTGAAGTAGGTGATGTTTTGTTTTTAAACGAATTTTGTGTATTTAAGGCACTATTATTTACATTCTTATAATAGTTAGAAACTTAATTAGGTATGCGTTCATAGTATTATACATAATGAAATGTTTAAATACAAATGTATCTAAAACTAAAAAGTATAAAAATAATATCAAACATCCATCTCTTTAATTAATAGTTGAGATAAATTTATAGAAAAAAGTTGGTTAGAAATATATTTTAAGAATAACTACTTTTGTTGATTTTTTACAAGTTCTTCAATTTTTTAATTGTTCATAATTTTTATGTACGGTATTATTTTTATAAAAATTACACCATATAAAACGAATGTTTTTTATCTTTAAAAGAAGTACAATATTGTTATATAAAACTTTAATATTGTTTATACTTTTAAGCTCATATCTCTTCATTATGTCTTTTAGTGTAATTTATTTTATCTTTTTGTTATGTATTATGTTTTTTTAAATACTATTGTATTTTTCTAAAATGATGATTTTTTTTAAAAAAAGGATAATGATGGAATAACATTGTTGTGTCTCTCTAATATGTAAAACACAATAATAAATTAACAACGAATTAATCTAATACATTAAAAACAACAACAAAATAATATAATGTCTCATTGTCTTTGATCGTCATTGTATAATCTTGAACACTATGAGTTTTGAAAAATATATTGATGAAATAAAATCATTATGTACTTCTAATTGTAAAACACAATGATAATAACAAGCTAATATAATATAGAAAAAATAATGACAAAAATAGCATATTGTGTTATTTTCAATATTATGAGTTTTAATAAATACACCTATGAAAGTATATTATTGTGCATTTCTAATTGTAAAACACAATAATTAATAACAAGTTTATATAATCTATAAAAACAATAACAATAATAACACAAAATGATCTAAAACATAAAATGCAATTATGAGTACATATAATAAATGATATAAAATATATGACACAATAAATGTATATGACACAATGAGGTGAGATATTTGATAAAATGACCAAATGTCCTCTTTTTTAATATGAAGGACACGTGTCAAACGTACAATAATTTTTAAACTTTTTAGATTAAATAATTTTTACTATAACCCTACCCTTATACATATTGTATAGTTAGTAACTATAAAATTTCATCCATATGTTTAAGTGGGATGTAAAGAAGTTTATATATTGTATTATTAATTTTAATCATATAAAACATACATAGGTGTCCGGTTTTATTGTTATATTATGGTTTTGTGTAGTTGAAGTAAGTAATATTTGTTTTTAAACAAGTTATACATTTTAAGGTAGTTTTATTTGTATTCCTAAAAGATTATCGGTAAGGGTGAGTGATAATGAAAGAAAATGTTGTAGTGTAGGCATAATGTCAGTAGTGGTGTGATAGTGATAAAGTTGTGTAATATATTAATGATAGTTATGGAATTTATTATTATTAGTTATGTATTAGTTATATATATATCATTTGTATTTGTTTTTAGGAAAATATTTTGAAATTCAATTTTTAACAATGATGTTAATTTAAAATCTTTGAAACATCAAAGAAATTTACAATTTTAACCGCTATTGTGGTTTATCATCATCTGAATGTAGACATGTAAATGACTCCATTAAAGTCGAAGATTAAGAATAAATCCTATAAGTAGATAACATGTGCTCGTACTCCTCTTATTTGCATAAAAACAAAAACCCGGGTGTAACTCCTTCTATGATCTCATTAAAAATACATGACAGATCATTGGTATGATTATTTAAACCAGCATGTCACATCTCGATGAAAAACATTGTGTCACACCCCGAAAACCGCAGCGGAAGATCGCGTGACGTGGTGGTAACGGAAGTTGGAGTTGACCCAACTTTTATAGTCAAATGTATTCTAAGATGTTGTTAGTCATCGAAACCATAAGTCAACATCATACAAGTACTTGATTAATCAACATTAAACGTTTCAGTAGTAACGAATACTACTTTTATTACACAAACTTAGTTTTATTTAAAAATATTTACAACGTTTGACCCTCCAAAGACAAAGTTCCGGGAATCCATAGAGCTCACCTATAACCCTGAAAAGCATGAAGGGTAATAAAGTCAACATAAAGTTGGTGAGCTTTCGGGGTTTTGTAATCTCGCAAACATTCATTTCTTTTTAAAAATCATATGATGAAACAAGGCATAATATAATCCACATAGACTAGCTAGGTACTATGTTATTTAGGTCATAAGCCCATAATCAAACCAAGAAATACGTCGTTGGCCCACAACTATCCAGACATATAAACTCCCTCGCCTAAACCTGAGCAGCGCGACTGGTCGCGAGAGCGGGCCATTCTAACCCGATAGATCTACCAATATATTCTGTGGCCTCACCCCTGAGGTTAATGATTATAGGGGGATTTAGGACTCAATAGTATATAGATCCATACTACTGATCCAAACTTATACCTTCATAATATATATTATCCCGTTTAACTCATCATACACTTTAAAGAATCGTTCCATGCTTTTCCCCTAAAACAATTAAAATAACATTTAAAAATAGGGCCGAAGGACTCACCTTGAGTGCGATTTTCGGAATGAACCAATGTGCAATGCTTTTCAATAGTAAACCCTAATCATAAGCATTATGATTAATATATGATAATTCATGTTTACGAATGCATTTCACCCATTCTATTTGGTTGCTTCAAAATGGCGTGTTTTTATTATTTTAAAATGTATATTTTTGTAAATAAAAATTATTCTTTTCTTATTAACGGTTACATATCCTCTTAATATTATCTATACTTATATTAATTGTCTTATGTCTTTACTATGAGTCTTATATTTGTAATTTAGTGATTTTTCTAATTTGAGCGTCTTGTGCTATAAACTATAATTTTTCTAATCTTATCTTATATATATTAGTCTTTATTAAAGTTTTGATTAATAACTTGTTACTAATAAATTTTGTGTCAAAAGTCCTATTATACCATCATCTTGGGTGTCTAAAACCTTCTTAAACAGGGAGTCAATCATCTCCATTTTGGGAGACTGAGTCACCATCCCTGAAAATGATTATTTGATCGGGCTTTCTTTTACCTGAGCTCATGTAGAAGTCAAGAAGTAGTTCCCTCATTATACCATTTTATAAAATAATTCTTTTTAATATTATTTGATTATTAATACATATATTATCTTATTATTATACAACTTATTAATTAGTTGTCTAAAGTATATACATATATTTTCTTTTATTAGTCATAACTTGTCCAAGGTATGTTTCATTCTTAGTCTTGTATGTTTTTGATGTCTCAACCGTCGTTTTAATCGGGTTCGTTAGTCGTGGTGTCTCCTTGGTCTTTTGTTTGATCTTAACCATAAATCCTAGTCTTAAAGTTCTTTAGTAGACTTTTATCAAAGGAAGTCCTTTAATTGTGTCCAATTTCTTTTACTTTAACTTAATCATCTTTCATTATTATTCTTATCAAAGTTACCCAAAATCCTTAACCTACTTATTATTCTAAATTATCATGTTACTAATAATCCTTCATCCAATAAACTTTCCTAATGTTCTTATCAAGACCAAAT
>JACVEC010000166.1:0-5000 GCA_025215565.1 Flaveria ramosissima | reverse complement strand
GCATGAAGTTTGTCTACTACTTGAATCACATGAACATGTAGAAATAAATCATTTTGTGCTTGTTCATCAGACAGCTTGGGAAAGAATTTGTCATTTAAGTATGAAGTGTAGCTGGGATGAAGCAGTTTGATTTCCACAGGATCAAAGATTCTGATCTTTTCTGCTTTCTTGTTTTCAGCATTTCTCAGTAGGACCAACTCTTTAGTCTTTTCTACATATCCCCATTCAGTGATTGGGTATGTGAATTGAGTCCCTTCAATACATTTAAGAGCTGCTTTGTTTCTGTTGTTGTAGCCAATCCTCTTCATGAATTCATCATCTCTACATGTTCTGAGGCATTGGACTTGTATCTTTTGAGCCCTTTGATTCTCTTCTGATGTTCTATATCTTCTCTTTTAGCTTCAATCAGCACATCATCTTTAAACTTAGTCTTTAACTTTCCCACTAGAGTTGAGAAGTCTCTTCCTCTAGGGTGAATTGGATAGTTGCTGATGTTTAAACTTTGAAGGTCTCTGATGTCATTCTCTGGCAGACTCACCACTGAGAGTACATCTTGGAAGTATTCAACTCTTCCAGATGTTCTTTTAATGACAGCACAATCCCACTCTGGATCATATTTCCATGCCATGATCTTGTTTTCTTCTTCGCAGAGCTGGGAGTTGTGAGGTGATCTATCAGTTGTATTAGAGTGGACTTTTGCTCAGTTATTTCTCTAACTGCAGTCCCAAGTGGCCATACTTTTCCGGGGATGACTTCCCTTGGCTCTCTAATCAGTTCTCTTTCCCTTTGTGCTGATCTTTAGGTTCAACAGTTATGGGTTCAGCAGGGAGTTTGCTTTGTTGTTCATAAGATTGATGTGGAGCTTCAGTTCTGAACTTTACCCCAGTGTCTAGTTCAACCTTCATTACATGCTCCATCATCCTTCTTAGTTCTCCCACTGTTCTTCCTTTAAGCTCATGAGGCTTGTAGTTGTGTCCCTGTAACCAGCAAGTCATGTTGTATTTGCTCAGCTTGGCTGTGTCACAGTGTCCCAACTCCTTCTTTATGTTTTGAATTGATTGAAAGGTATTGAATGCTTCATAGTCACAGTTTGGAATCATGAAGCTGGCAAGCTCAAACTCTTTCAACAAGTTCTTCATCTCTGTCATGTTTAGTCTTTCAACCATGTCATAAGGGAAACCATGATTTATAAGTGTCATGAACATGGTTGATTCAGGCCTCTCTTCAAGTATGTCACTTGTAGTCAGAAGATCATCAGCCTTTGAGACTTCTTGCTTTGGAGGAGTGTCTTCTTTGATTAATTCTTCCCATTCTTTGTCACTTTCATCTTTCTGTTCAGTGATGGGCTCCTCAGCAGATAAGTCTATTATGGGTGTGTGTTCAGGAGAAAGCTTTTGTTTCTTTGGACTACTTTCATCAGTTGGCTTCTTCTCAGTAGTACCAAGGTACTTTCTTTTCCTTGAGTACCAGATCACTTCTTTTGATGCCTCAGGACTTTGTTTTGTTTGAGCAGTTGAAGTTTTGGCATAAGATTCCAATGAGCTGATCTTCAGTTTAAGTTGCTCAATTTCTTCTTCTTTTGTCTTTATTATGTTTGACTGAGCAGTCATAGTGTCAGATGCTTGTTCAAGTCTCTTCATGATCTTTTCTTTATCTTTCTTCTCATTCTCTGCTGACTCTATAAGCTCAGCTTCCTTGTCTAGCAGAGCATCAATGACTTCTTTATCACTTTGAGCATCTTCTCTCAGTCTCTTTATTCTTTCTTGCTGATTTATCAATTCTTCTTCATCCTTTTCTTTAATTATGCCCTTCAGCTCTTGTATTCTTGCCTTTCTTTTATTTGACTTGAGCACCAGCTTGTTGTACTCAGCCACCAGATAACTCTTGCTTACAGGATGTCATCATCACTCAGATCATCTTCATTATAGGCAATCACATCAACCTGATCTGCTTCTGTATCTCTTTCCTGATGCTGAGACTCAATCTCTTCTTCTTTTACCTCCTCATGATCAACACTTGCTGAGCTTGACTTTGCTTCAGTGCTTGATCTTCCTGCTCTTGAAGAGTTTGTTGTTGTTGCTGATCAATCATGGGAGAAACTTGTTCAGTTTCATTTGAGTGCACAGGGGATTCAGTCTTTGATAGTGACAGTTTGACTGTACTTGCTTCTGAGACTAATTCTGTCTCTCCAGTGTAGATGCTCTCAGTATCTGAGTTTTGAGGTTGTTGGTAGAGTTGCATCTGAAGCTGATTTGGTGATTGGGGTTGATGGGAGAGATTGGTTCAGTATTTTGACTGGCAGGAGATTGAGCTTGGGGTGTTGGTTGTTGTTGTGGTGATAGATTGAGGATTGGAGAGATGGTTCTGTAGTTTGGCTGGCTGGTGATTGTGTTTGGGGTGTTTTGAGCAGAGCTGGTAGCAGAGCTCTCTTCCTCTCTTCCCTCATCTTCCCAAACTAGCTCTGGAGGTATGTCTGCATTAGCATCAATCACATGTGCAAACATGTCTACATCTTCTCCTTCATATCTCCCTGAGATTTTGTTCAGCACAGATCTGCCAAGGTGTGCTTGGATAAACACACCACCCTCCACATTTGTTCCAGGCAGGTCTGCATTAATGATGAGCTGAATGAATCTTGGAAACATATACATCTTATCAGCCTTCTGTACTCTGATGTGGTCACACACAACAGTTAAAGATGTACTTTGAGTAGTTGTACGTCCTTCCCTCAAGATCCCAATAATACCAGATGATATGTGTCTAGAAAATCTGTCAAGCCCAGATTTTCTATTTGACATACACTTCAGATAAGTGTGACACAAAAATCTGTATGGTTTGCAGAGTCTTCCCTTCTTGATTTCTCCCTTTTCAAAGTCTCCATCATATCCCATTAGAAGGAAACCTTTTCTATGTATTCATTATCGAATACATCAGGGTGTCCTGCTTCAACATCTCCCAGTTCTAGTACCCTTCTTATAGTTTGTTCGTCTATTCTCAGCCTTCGATTCCTTACTTCTGCAATAATTTCTTCATCATCTTCTTCTATACGCGCAGAATTCCAGAAATCACTGATGTGTGATCGATAAATCGTTGGCTCTGCAGATAATGCATAGAAACCCTTGATCTTCTCAAATATCTCATAATTTCTTGACATCCTTCCGACACAGGATCGTCAGGGTTCAAGAAAGCACATACATTATGCTCTTTTGCAAATCGATGATCCATCTGTTCATAAGAAAAGACTTCATTAGAATCATGTTATTGATATAAGAATACGAACAGTTGTGAGATAAACAAGAATCAACTTGTTCATTCTTGATGATTAACATGTTTTTACCTTACTAGATAGACGCTGATTAAGAACTCAGATATACGTTTGCTTAAGGTTTGATTTGATAAATTTTGAATGTTGAGAAAGTGGGAAAAATTTGTTTGTGAGATTTTCTAGGTCTGAAAAAGTGAGCTGAAAAGTGCATTTGACAAGTCAAATCTCTTTATTTATACCCTCAGACATATTAATTTTCTCGGATTTATTATTGGGTCCCACATTGTACTCTTCCGTAGAAGTAATATCACATTAATTGTAATCGACAACTTACTCTCTCCGTAGTATATCTACGGATCAACAACTTCTACTGATTGATCTTTGTTTATCCGTAGTTTACCAATCTACGGATAAACATTAATATACTAATATTGATTTACACACAGTTGTATGTATGGCCCAACTCCATTGGTTGAACCAATTATTGCTATAGGACCTCGTTGGCTTTGCATACATGACAATTTAGTACAAGGAACTTAAAATAAATTTCATGTAACCAACGGCTAATGTGATGCTCAGGTTTCAATTTCTTCAACTTGATAAAGATATAGACATTGCTGCTGCTGATATAGATGTTTTTTCATGAATACTACTCCCCCTAAATTTGTGATTAATGATGAACTTAAGCATTTATCATAAATTTCTTTAAGAGGAATAACATAAACACTCATATATGATAATGATCAGATGCACTTAAGATGGGATCATACTACATTGCTAAGCCTCTTCCTGATTAGTTATGTTGTATATTGATGCTGGAACAAGTTCTGATTGCAAGTATATTGTCCTTATAAATCCATACAAGAGCTCATGTATCAACTAGGCTTGCTGTTTATCATGTTTTATTGATTTAGCAATAACTGTCATGGACTTCACAGTTGATTCACAAAGGTGTTGTCCTCCCTTTGTAAGTCAAATCATCATTCTTGCACTCTTGTGACTATTACTTTAAATTATAATAGCTATCTTGAGATGTGTTTGACATCTCATTGATGCGATGTTGATAAAGCTCAGGATAATATACAATTGATCACTTAGGATTCTTTTGAGAGCTTTAGATATGATCATCATCAGGTCACCAGGTCTTTACTCACGTAAAACAGAGGTGCCTTTAACCCAGGTCTTTTGTTCACACAAAACAGAGGGATGATGATGAACATGATCTTTTCACCTTTGATACTGAGATTCAGTATGGTGATCATACACCCCAGGTCTTTTTCACACAAAACAGAGGGAGTAATGAGTTGCAAAGATAGATAGTATAAAGTCTTTTACATAGTGTGTGCAGATGAATGATTTGATCACATTAGGATAAGACTCACTTTGTTTTCTCAAAATGAAGTTTTTCCACAGACAATTATGATAATATTAGGTTATGCAAGCACTGAGATTTGTTTCCACCTCAAGTTGAACCTACTCACATATCAAGAAACTTGTTAGATATATTGATATTTGTTTATGCAGAAATAGGCAAGCTATAGTTTACTATCATTCCCATGCATAAGGCATACTGATGCAGTATTGCACACACAGCATGTTGTTTGTTTGAACTTTATTTAATCTAAGTTAATCATACCTAGAGACTCAATCAGAAAATTAAATCTGACTGAATCAAAGGCTTTAGTGAATAAATCAGCAAGCTGATTTGATGTATCCACTTTGACTAACTTGATCA
>JACVEC010000165.1:60000-85153 GCA_025215565.1 Flaveria ramosissima | reverse complement strand
TTTTGGACCTATTTACAGATCTTTTCATTAAAATGTTTTTAAACAACGTTGTCTTGGAGACCTTTGAACTAGTAATACTAGTAAAATATAAATTTTTATAATTTTATGGAACCGTTTGCTATTTTTAAAACATGTTCAAACACATAGCAAATATTCTATCCAGAATCTAAACTGTGCAATAATCCTTTTCAATCTACCTTTCGCTTTTTGGCATTCTCTAAACGTCCTAACTTCTTGTAATGAATTCCGATCTCAAGTTATTGTTTTTTATTCTTTAGGACATCATCTTTGACTCTTGAACATCCAAACTTTCTTATGTACTCTACAACCATCATTATACAATGTGAGTTTCCATATCCCGTTTTCATTTTTATTTCATATCTTTGGGGTGAAGCATGTTAATTGTATAAATACACACTTGTAAAATATCTTAATACTTGTAATGAACATGCAATTCATCTTATAAATTTTTATTATGGTTATTTGAGATAATGGTGAGCATTATATGATAGTCATCTTGTAAAAGCAATCATTAACTATTGCTAGCCTAGCGACGTCATAGATCTATGGGCTTGACAAGCCTATTTTATGCTAAAGCTGAGGTTATTTCCGGCTCCTGATGACGTATTCATGTTCAACATGAGAATCAAGTATACTTAGCTAACCGTATATGTTATTTTGGCCATACTATTGTCAAAGTTTGATTATATCATTATGCTATCTAATATATTCTCGTATTATTTCTTAACCTATGACTTGAATTGCTTTTTAAAAGTTGTTTAAATATGTATGTACAAATTCATGGGAACTCACCAACATCATATGTTGACCGTATTTTTAACATGTTTCAGGATGCAGTTTAGAGGACTTCTTCATGCTCATATAGGGCTTAGACCTAGATTAATAAAAGACTTTATTATGTTGTTTGAATATAATGAGTGTAATGAAATATTTAATTTGATTATATAATAAAAAATGACATTAATAATTATTTCAACGTATTTACTACCTAAACTATAAGCAATCGATTCACATTCTTCCTCTCCGGTCGGTCGGGGTCCATCTGGTGTGACAATTACACTCATAAAATAGCACATACATAACACTAAAAATTTATTTTGTTAGAACTACACGTTAAAAATGCACCACATTTATGTTTTAAAACCCTAATTAGTAATAATTTTTCATCAGAGAAAAACATACATGATAATACATTCATCACCACCACAATCGAACACATATTGTGAACCATTGATCGATTAAGAACAACATAGAAGTCAAAACACAACTGACACAATAGCACATTATATGAAACTTACGACTTGTAACAGGCTTCCCATAGTCGTCCGAGACTTTCATATCTTTTGATTTCTTGGTTTCAACTCATAGAAATGTCTTTAATTTCTTTCATTTCTTTAATTGCCCAAAACCTTATATTAGCTCGGACTGATTTATTCGTTACAACCGATAGGAATGTCTTTAATCGCACAAAACCTTATATTAGCTGTGACTTATTTCTTCGTTGCCTGATTGTATTCTTAACCCTAACCCAGAACCAACAAAACTTTATATTAGCTCTGATGAAAGGTTTCTTTTTGTTGCTCTGCTATTAGTAGGGAAGATTACTTGAATTTTGAATGACCATTGTAACTGTCTAACAAAAATAACAAATTTACAGGGATTCAAAGCTGGCATTAATCTTTTTTACCAACATAATTGCTAAAATACCCCCAATTTGATTAGTTAGTAGCTTTAGTGGCTATTGATGACATGTAATTAATCATCACCACTCGTCCATTTAATCAACGATTTAGATTTGTTCTTACGGTTTTAAAGTTTTAAATAGAACTAGGTAGGTACTAGATCCATCCCGTATATAGTATATACATAGATGAAACTAGTTATAACATAAAAAAATGCTTAGTTTAGTTACCTTTAGGTATTTTTATAAAAAGAAAAAGTTACCACCACGATCACCAGGTTGTGTTACAAGTAACAAGAAACTAGTCGTGATATGATAATGATGACCCAAAGGGTATGCATTATGTATAAGGTGTAGACTGAAGTTTGAGGGCGATGGAGAATATGTGGAGCAGAGAGTTTTTCTTATCGTCGACGGGAGAAGTCGGGATTGGTTGGGTCACTTACACTCTTGCTGTCGTAACCCTAATACTTGCGTGGCGATTCGCGAGGTTTCAGATCATCCCCAGATTCTCATTTCTATTCAGGAACTCTTGTTTTGGATCTACAGGGCAACCCAACAATCCCACTATGTCCTCTACATCATCATCATCCCGACAACAACATAAACATAGGTTAGTTGTTCGGTGTTCCTCTAATTGTTTTTAGTTTTCAGTACATGTAGCTTTATTCACTCATTGCAACACCATTGTAGCTTAACCAGGTAGTGCCATTTGTTATCTAAACCTAACTCTCTATTATCTATCCAACAATTACGTCATGAGCTGCTACCATCAATTACGTCTGGAACCTGACCAACATGAGCAGATTCGGGTCTGCTTCTCAAACAAAATCAGCTTTGGTCTGATTTTGGAAATCAACCTGTAGCTGTTTTTTTAGAGATTCTAGAGTCAAGAAAAAAGAGAATCACACCTGGTTCATGTCTTGATTTGAATGATTTAACTGTCTTTTTCCATCAACTTGGGTTGTTCAAATATCTCCACACTTGAAAAAGCTCACTTGAAATCAACTTGTATAATATTAGAGCCAAGTTCTAACCACAACGGCTGAGGTGGGTTCTTTTTTTCTTCTGTTGGCTAATCTTTTCCTTGTCCGTATCTTGGTTTTAAAAAGAGCGCCTGTAGGCGCGCCTAGGCGCAAGGCGACCCTTGAGGCGAGGGTTGGGGCTTTTGTAACACAAGGCGGATGCTGTACAAGAAGCGCAAGAAAAACGTGATTTTCTGGCGAAAAATCCCTCCGAGGCGCGCGCTTCTTGTGCAGGGGGTGTTTTTTTTGCTTCAAAGTGCTACAAATGTTGCTAAAAAGTTATACATACATGTAATTTATACATTAAAGCATATATAAACATTACTTATAGCTATATTTTGGGTGGGGATACTAAAAACCTATAGGATTATATTAAAAAAAATTATATAAACACTTAGCGCTTCGCGTATGAAAAGCCCTTCGCTTTTGCGCTTCGCGCTTCGGTTTTAGACCTTGTCGCCTTGGTGCGCTTCTAGGTTTTTTAAAACCAAGGTCCGTATGAGTTTTTTCCCCCTTGTTTTGTTCTCTACCTACCAAGCCGAGGAGCTCAAGACAATCGTCTGCCGACCACCATCGACGTCGTCGATGTTAAGATCAAAGCACGCACAAGCACAAACAAAAACTGTAAATAACACGAGAGATTTAACTCGATGTGGTCGCAGTGTGCAACCTACGGGAGCAACTAGGGTTTTCGTATTATTGAGTGATAAAAAATTTACACGTATAAGGGATATATTTATAGATTAGAATTATGGTTTATCCCATAGTCAACAAGTTAACAAAAGTGGCCCATTTAGAGCTTAGGCTGGTCGAACCCCATTGCTCCATCTCCTAATCCAATGAATTTTCTACACCCTAACAATCTCTTACTTGGAGGCTTCGAACCTTATTGCACCATCTCCTAATCCGTGAGGAACTTTCTTACAATAACCTTTTCTTCAAGTCTTGAACCGAGACTCTTGAACTTCTCGACCATACCACTTATCTTACCCGAGAAGTCGTCAATTGTTTCGTTTTTTTCATCTTTAGCTTCTCTAATTCACCGCTTAATGTTTGCAAACTTGCCTTTTGCACTCGTTTGGTACCTAAACACTAAATCCGAATGGATTCCCAAACATCTTGTGCATCCTTGTGTTTGGCAACCTACAAAAGAACATCTTCGGGAAGGGTATGATAAATTATAGCTTTTGTAATGTAGTTCTTCTCATCCTCATCTTCTCTGGTTATCGTTTTCTAAAGACCTTGTGCTCTCAACACGGTTTTAACCAAAATAACCGATGAAGTATAATAGTTTCAGTTAATTTAGGGCATTGTTATGATACATTACCTTGCTCACGGACTACAATCTCTCCTCCTTCATTCGTTTTATCTCCTGCCATTATTCTTCCTTTCTTTTTATCAATCAACATGGTCTCTTTCTCTCTTCTCTCTATAGATTTCTTTCTCCTCGCCTTCTTCTTTCTTTCTTCTTTCTTTGCTAATTTTAGCCATGGTTGTAAAAATCGCTAGGCGCTAGTCGGGCGGTGAGGTACCCCCTAGGGGTTAATCGGGATTAGTCAGGAGTAATCGGATTGGAATTTTATATGTAATTTATATGTATATCTATGTATATGTATACATATATATAATTAAATTAAAAAATTCAAACATTAACATATTTTGACCAATCATAACCAAAATTTAACTGATTTTGACAAATTCTGGGCAATTTTGATTGATTTTGAAAGAAATTTGACAAGTTTTGACTGATTTTGACCATTTTTTCCGACTAGGACCGATTACCGATTAACCCTCCGACTATGTGAACTCGCCAAGGTTGGAGGCCGATTTTCAATTAATCGCCGACTAGGACCGATTTTTACAACACTGATTTTAGCCAGTCCTTTTTTTCTTCTTTCTCGCGATCTCGTCACATGAAATTGCCGATCTTCTACTTTCTCTCTTCAATTGAACATGGTATGAGCCCGAGGCTCTGATACCCAATGTTGGATTAAACCTTTGATATGTACAAGTGAAACTTGAATTTGTTTTGTGCTTCACGAGGAGAAAGGAAACAAAAAGAGAAACTACCAAAAGTCAAAACAAAACTTGCTGCATCTTTTATGTCTACATATAGACTTACGTACAAACATGCAACGTGGGAATTAAACAACTAAGCTATCACATACCACCTAAAGAGTTGGTCAAGGGTGACTAATTCTTTTACCCATGTGCCACTACTTCAAGCATAAACCACCACAATAATCGGTCAAACCCAACTTACTTTTTCTAGATTTATTCCAATTTCTAAATAAAACAAACTAATAAAAACATATGACGCGTACCCGTTTCCCGACTTGATCTGTCAAGATTAACCCAACAAAAACCGGTCATGTGAACATGAGAGGCTTCGATTATTGTCCTTTACTTAATTCATTGTTATGCCTAGTGACTCTTTACTTCAACACCACTTAATAAAACTCAACCCAAACCGATACTTTTGTCATTCCGTATTTAGTTTGAGTTTTATAACCTTCCACATCAATGTTTTAGTTGAAATTAATTTATGGAAGTATGTTAAGTCATTTATAACTGGTCGAACAATTTGATCAACAAAACATTAACTTGACGATTTGGGTCAATTCAAGGCAATAGTCTTAGTTTTTATCAATTGTCACAATGAACTGCATTTTCACTAGGGTTGACATCTAATACACATTTGATGATGATTATAATCAATCATAAGTAAAATTTAGTGTATAAAAACAATCTTTAAAAGTCCCACTCAGGTCAAATTGACTGAAATCCAACAGGAACACTATAACCAAAATTAAACATTTCTTACATGGTAGGAGCTATAGTTACTCATTTCCAAGCTATAGGATGCCACAAGTTAGCTACTTGCTACTTACTGGAAAGCAACTTAGTAACCGATTTCACCTTCAGTTTGTGGGATTCTTTCCTTTGGTCTTCTTCTTGGTCACCATGCACACACAAAGAAATATCTGCTCTCTTTTTTTGCAAATGGCTACACTAAGCCCCTTTCCAGATTTCAATTTAGTCAAATGGAATAATAAATCTTTCAGTTTCATATTTATGGGCCATTTAGCACAATAGTTGGGCTGTCTTAACTTTAATCCTAATGGTTGACTTTTTTTTTTTACTTCTTGTTATTCAGCAGACAACAAAATATATGATTTTACTTCAACAAATAAAACAGGACTTTTTCTCATCAAATAAAATCCCTCCACTCATAATACTAAATACTGTGAGAAGGATATCGATGAACAACTTTGCACTATTCAGCAGATATACTAAGCTGTGCGTCAGCTTCATGAACTTTATTAGAGTCTTTAGCTTTTTACACAAACACAAACACACACCCACCCACACATATGTAATACATTACATCTCTAATAAGAGTAAAATGAAAAAAAAATGAATCAAACCTTCCTAGAAAACAAGGGAGGCTGCATCAGCAGAGCAGCGAAGCAGCTGACTTCGCTAATGACCTATCCAAGTCAATATTTCTTAAATTTTTAAAAAGTGCACACCCATTGTATATACAACATTGTATTCAATCGCCAATGCTTGGATATCTATGGGCTCCTCGAGGAGTATGAACTATATTTTCTCCCTTTCTTCGTCTGCTAGTCTTTATTATCTAGGTCTTTCGATTTTATATTCTACTTCTTGCCAAAGGCCTGTTATGTACTCATTTTAAACAGTGTTTCCTTTTCATAATGAAACAGTCGTTCTGGCCCAAATGTTTATATTATGTAGTAAATTTCAACTCCGGGACTATTGGTGTTATGTTTATGCACAGTTTTGGACCAACCTTGTAATTTTTGAGGTCTGTAAATGAAATTGAACAACACTAGCAGGCTAAAGCAATACTTTGGAAGTGGAATAACTCCTGTATTTGTTGTGTGCCATAGGAACAGAAGAAAGGATCACAGTATCACACAGCTCTTATTGTTTGTGAATTGGTTATTCTTTCAACTGGTACCTTATGTTGATGTGGAGTTCTGTAATTTTTTTTGCAGAATTTCAGATATCATTACTGATTTGGATCTTAAGGTTCTGATGGACAATTTGGATGAGACTGTGCATGAGAATGAGAAGTGGGAGAGTGTTGTTGATAGAAGAAATGATTTGCTCTCTTACTCTGTCAAGTGCTGCAAACCCAAGGTTATCCTATAATATGCTCACCTAAGGATACGGTTGTTAAGCAACTGCCATATTAAAAGCATTTTTTACCCTATCAGAAAGCTCCAGTTTTATTTTTCCTTCCAAGCTATGATAGCTGAAGGTTTTTACTTTTTACGTTCACATATCACACTGTAGATTTTTGCAACTTAAGGATTACATTTTCTGCTTTGTATATACCCAAACATCCCTCTACTCCTATCAACATGAAAAGTTAACTTGATTCATATCACAATAGTGATAAGACAACCTGAATATAATCACACTGATTGTGCCGTAGTGGTAACTTTTCTGACACTAAAAAAGGCATGAGCATTTATAACTTTATATGTGATCATTTTAATTTTTAGTTTTGGTAACCTTAGCATAATTATGTTCAGAGTGTGATTGATGGATTTCTGAAGTTTTATGTTATTTGCAGGATGGTGGTCCACTGAAGTATTTAAGTACAACAATATTTAATTTTTGTTCTTGTGAGACATTGAGAGACTTCTACATGGATAATTTTTATAGAAAGGAGTGGGACAAGACCTTAATTCACCATGAGCAGTTGCAGGTGGATGAGAGTAACGGAACTGAAGTTGGACGTACAATAAAAAAATTTCCTCTCTTGACACCAAGAGAGTACATTCTAGCATGGAGGCTCTGGGAAGGAAGAGATGGAACCTATTACTGTTATAGTAAGGTATTATAGACTATGATGTATCTTTGAGTGTGCACCTAACTTCTTAAGTGGCATTTTGATTAATTTTTTTTATATTAACGCATGTGTTGTTCGTCTGAATTTTCTTTTCCGTTTGGGACATTTTTTATTGGTAATAAATTATTGGTTCAGGTATGTAATACAGAAGCCAGATTACTCTTGGTAATAAATATGGTGGAATGAGTAAAGAAACCACGAGGCTACCAGCTACCTATTAATACTTGCCACAACTAATCATTCTATTCCTCTTGGGCTGTATTAATTATAGAAGAGAATATTTGTTTGATGATTTCTACTAACATTATATTCTGTATACTGTTATTCACTTTGCTGTTTATAAGATAACTCAAATCATGTTGTTAGGAATGTGACCATTCTTTAGCTCCAAGACAAAAGAAGTATGTACGGGTTGGCCTATTGAGATCTGGCTGGAGAATCAGGGAAGGCAAGTTTCTAGGTTACCCTTTTTATCTGGATCATAACCAGTTGTTTAGCATCTACCCATTTTTACCTGTTTTTGTTTTATTTTGGACCGTTTGTTTTCTTTTAAATAGCTCAATATTCTATCTATTCAAGATGACAAAAGGTGATGAACAAAAAGTAAAATTTCTCTTACACTTGCATGTTTGATAGTTTACCTGAAATATCTATTAGTGTGGTAATGTTCCACTTGACTAGACAGACAAACGAACAATATGATTATAAGTTTGATTAGCAGTGAAAATAGTTACCTAATGGTAGATCTTTAAATGGGGGGTCTGTTGCATATTGATATAAACAAATTATGGGGAGCTAGAACTGTACGAGCATCTGCATTCTTATTCACTGTGGTGTATCTACCTAAATGACAAAGCATTATATTTGATTGCTTTTTCTTGCTTCGAAACAAGGCTTAATCTTTTCTTTTCCCCTTCTTCTCTGTTCTGCTGAAGTACCTGGTAGGAATTCATGTCAGATCAAAATGGTTCACCAAGAAGATGCCGGTTTGAATGTTGAAATGGCCAAAATGATCTTTGCTAAAGGCATATGGAGTTATGTGTGTAAGATGGATAATGCTCTTCGGAAGTATTCTGCCATTAAACGTATTCAATTGACTTCAAGCGTTGGCGCAATCACTTTTATTCAGAAGGTGAGTGTTCTCATTAATTTATATGACTTGTGAAATATGGCTAGGCAGTGTTTGGAATTACATTTTTCGATTATTGTGATTCTAAAAAAATCGCATATAACCACTTTTGAGGGTTGGATGCAGGCAATCTGATTCTGATTGATTATTGTGATCAGTTTTTGATGATCAGATTGAGAGAAGCTTATCCAAAAACTGGTTGAGGGTCATTTTCTCTCTTTAGTTCTTAAATTATTAGAATGTCCAAACACTAGTTTGATTATCGGTTTGTTATGACATCAATCAAACAGTAGAAGCATATCCAAAAACTCTCTTATAAGCATATCCAAAAACTCTCTTATGGCTTATTTCGGTACAACCGATTCTGATTATAATTATTCCATATCACATAATAACTTTCCAAAACACAATCTCAAACATCATAGTAAATGATTTTCTTTATTGATTTAGGTACCACTCTCATTAGATTCCACCAGCGAAATGGCTGCCATAGCTCATCCAGATGTCTCTGAAGGGTGCAATAAGAGAGAACTCTCTAGAAAGCCTTCAAAGAAATTGATAGCGAACGGGTTGATCATTGCTGGTGGTGTGATCTGTCTGGCTCGTGGGCACACCAACTTCAGTGCAAAGGTTGCTATGGCATACATATTAAGTAAGTTGACAAAGCGTCGTGAACCTTCCTTGCACTAAGGGATACATCTATTTGTATATGGTGACATGTAAATGCTTTTGTGGAGAATTGATATGCAAATACAACTGAACTACACGAGCCATGCAAGTTAAAATCTCAACTGATATTCATGAGTAATCGGCACCCCAAATATATACTGCTGCTGTAATCATTGTATCTGGGTTCAAACTCTCGAAAGAAATAGGAAAAAAGCCATTTTAGGGGAGGCATGGAACATTATAATTTTAAAATATGAAGTTTGTAGTCATTTTGCTTGCCTATAGTGTTGCAAAATCTCCACTAATTTAGGTGATGACACTCACTTTTGCACAACTATTTCATCACCCACAAAATTCTGCATCATTCTGGTCAACTAATGCAGGTTACCAAGTTTCTGTTGTGCAATACAATTATTCTCCTAACCATCAAATCACCAATCTGTTATAACATAACTTGATCAAAGTCGTGTCCATCACAAACTTGCTACCCATATGTTGAAAATCCATTCATTTTTTTAGAATTCATGTTAAGCGTCTCTGCCATTTGGACTTTTAATTAAATTGAGCACAAGCGAAGCCTACAAATGGAGTCTGGTTTACAAATGAGGTGATTTCAAGTTGTAAGCTTTTTAGTGGCCCAATGTTTATATAGTCTTTTAGCTTTTTATTTTTATTTTTTATCTTAACACATTTGCAGTGTTTGTCACGTGAATTTTACTTTAACAAATAAAATAAAATACAAAAACACCCCAAACCTTTTAACACCATTGTTTTTCCCTTACTCCGCCATCCCGACCGTTAGTTGTTAGCCTACTCACCGTCTTTTATTAGACTTCATCTTAAAGACAAATGAATTCAATCGATGATTTCATCATCAACAAATATTACCGGGATTGATCTTTGATTCAAGGTAACAGATTTGAACACTAAACTACTTGCTAAAATAAACGATTGACTAAAAGACCATACAATATACAAATAATAATATTACTATGAATCGTCGATTAATACACCCCCTCAGGCGGGGCAGTAGGTGATTGGATGCACAGGCTGTTTCGAAACCGAGTAAATAGATAACGTTGTACTCCTTTGGTAAAGATGTCTATTACTGAAAATCGTCTAGAACTTATAGAACTCGGATCCTTTTCCTGCAAAAAATGTATGTCAAGTTCCGCATGTTTTGTATGTTGATGTTGCACTGGATTTTTAGAGTGGTATACCGCAGAGACATTGTCACAATATATAAGCGTGGCCTTACGAGTGGACACAAAAAAGTTCTAACAGTAAGTTTCTTATCCAACTCGTTTTGGTTACCGCATGATGCTCAGCTTCAACACTTGATATAGAGATCGTGGGTTGCCTCTTGAATGGTCAGGAAATTAAATTGTCCCCCAGGGAGACACAATACCTGGAGGTTGATATTCGTGAGTCGGGACACAACCCAGTCAGCGTCCGAATATGCAACAAGTTGATTGGGTTTTGAGGGAGAAATAGAGAGGCCGTAATCGAGTGTACCTTTAACATAACGAAGGACTCGCTTGAGAAATTGCATGTGTGGTTCACATGGTGCGTGCATGAAAAGACATACTTGCTGAACGACATAGGTGAGATTAGGCCGTGTTATTTTAAATATTGTAGAGCCCTTGGAAGTTTTTTGATAGGCTGCACATCAGTTAACTAAGGGTTTGTTGAAGCGCTTAATTTTGGTGATGTGTCGACAGGTGTAGACAAGGCTTATAGTCGGTCACGTTGGCCCTTATTAGAATGTTTCCTGCATATGAACATTGTCAAAGAAATAGACCACGACATTGTGAATTCCTTAGATAAAATGTGAATGACATGCTGGAGAAGTTTGTCGTCTGAAGCCATTAAGATAATGTCATCCACATATAAAAGAAGATAAACGATTCGGGCAACATTTTTGTAAACAAATAACGATGTATCGCTAATCTAGGGGTGAAATGGGAGGAGCTGCGGAAGCAAGAAGCACAAAACCATAAGATGATGATAATAATAATAACTAGGTTTTGGCGCGCGCGTTGCCGCACGTATGCGAGTTTTAATGTAACCCTAAATCAAAATCAAAATGAAGGTTCAAAACCACAAAATCAGTAAATTACACAAAGTAAAACACCAAAACCCCAAATTCATAACACACTAGAACATGCAGAACCCAAAAACTAAATCAAAGCCCAACACCATACACAAAACAAGCGGAAATCAAAGCCGCAAGAAAGCGACACATCCAAAATAGAAAACCGACGAATATCAAAGCCCCGAAAAGAGCAAACAAAAGGAAAACCCAAACCTTAATAGCGAGAATCGTCAGGGTATCGATAACGAAAGAAAGAAAGCTGGAAACCGGAGAAAGACAACGTCAACGAACCCTACAAATCAAAGACACGTGTCTAGATACCAAAAACCTACAAAAAACCCCACCCCAAAGTCTCGAATCCACACAAAACAAACCATATTAAAACACAAACAAACAAAAAAAAGAAAAAAAAAGAAAAATTAAAACACAAACAAAAAAAATAAAAACACAAACAAACAAAAAGAAAAAGAAAAAAAAGATAAAAACCACCACACCGACCAAAGCTTTTAATAAGAATAGTAATAGTAATTACTTTGATCGCTTGTTAGGTGTTCTGAGGCTCAACAAACCATACTAAAACACAAACAAACAAAAAAAAGAAAAAAAAGAAATATTAAAACACAAACAAACAAAAAAAAAGAAAAAAAAAAGAAAAAAACCACCCCACCAAAGCTTTTAATAAAAATAGTAAGAGCAATTACTTTGATCGCTTGTTAGGTGTTCTGAGGCTCCCGAGTCCATGTACCACAAAGACAAGCCCATTCTACGAAAAATGATCTTGCTACATCTTTGGAACCGAACCCACTTCCAATGTTGAACGGATTTAAGCAGACTTTTGTTATAGGGCCCATTTCTTTTGTAGATAAGTCTGGGCTAAAAGCAAAGCCCAAATGGTAAAAATGAATTAGGGCGCCAATTGGTTTCCGTTTCCCGCCAAGTCCATACGTGTATAAATAAATAAATACATACATACATACTGTCTCTGCCTCTGCCTCCGCCTCCGCCTCCGCCTCCGCCTCCGCCTCCGGCTCTCTGTAAATAATTGTAATAAGTAGATACATACATTGGTTTCCCTTGGCCCCTCCTCTAAAGATGCCCAGAGTTGTAGCTAGGCGGAGGACCCAGGCCACCAAACCTTCAAGGTCCGAGGAAGAAGTTGACACGAGATGCGAGGAGTGCGGGTCGGGTGATTTTGAATCGGAGCTTCTCTTATGCGACCGCTGTGACCGAGGCTTTCATTTGTTTTGCCTCAGGCCTATCCTTGCCTCTGTTCCCATCGCCTCATGGTTTTGTGCTTCTTGCTCATCCAATCGCACCGCCATTTCAAGTATGTATACATGCATGTTTCCCTCTAGTATCATCATCTTCATCTTATGGTTTCCATTTTGCCCTAACTAATTCTTATAAAAATTTGATTTTTGGGTCATCAGTGTTTTAGTTTAGTAATTGCTCTAATCAGAAAACCCCCTCCCCCTGAAACTGCTATAGATATCGTTTATGGTTACTGAGGTCATGGAGAAATTAATGGGGCTCTTGTTCTATACACAGGATTTCCTCTAGTCCAAACCAAAATCATTGACTTCTTCCGCATCCAAAGGTCCTCACAGTCGAGTGAAAATGTTTGCCAAGGTACACGAACATAATCAAATCACATTCATCTCTCATAGTTTGGTTTCCTCATAGTTTGGTTTTTTGTTGTCTTGCAGTGGACACTTATAAGAAAAGACGACGAACAAGAAGTTTAGTGACATCAAAAAAGAAAAGGAGGCTTCTGCCTTTTAGTCCAAGTGAGGATTCTAGAAGAAGACTAGAACAAATGGCATCACTGGCCACAGCACTGACAGCAACAGGAGCTGACTTCAGTGATGAGCTTACATATACTCGTGGCATGGCTCCCAAGTCAGCAAATTGTCCTGCTTATGAGAAGGGGGGAATGCAGGTAGGTAACCATTTCGATTTATGCTTTTCTTTCATCTTTATCAAACTGGATACACAAGAGTTTGGTGAATCATGGATCAGGTCTTATCAAGAGAAGACACCGAGGCATTGAATTTATGTAAGGATATGATGAGGAAAGGGGAATGCCCACCTCTCATGGTTGTATTTGATGCTGTTGAAGGGTGAGTGCACTTTTCTATATTATTATTATTATTTAGCTTTTGCGGGTTTGGTTCTTGTTGATGAGGTGTGCTTGTATTTTTCTCCAGTTTCACTGTAGAAGCGGATAAAAATATCAAAGACTTGACAATTATCACAGAGTATGTCGGAGATGTTGATTACTTACAAAGTCGGGAAAACGATGATGGAGATAGTATAATGACTCTTATTTGTGCTGCCGATTCTTCAAAAAGTCTCGTCATTTGTCCTGATAAGCGCAGTAATATTGCCCGATTCATTAACGGCATTAATAATCACACCGTGTAAGTCTGTGTTTTTGGTTGTAATACTAATAATGTTACTTGAGATCAAATTAATCTGGTTTTGATTAATTTGTGTACAGGGAAGGGAAAAAGAAGCAGAATTTGAAGTGTGTGAGATTCAATGTAGACGGAGAGGCAAGGGTGCTGCTAGTAGCTAATAGGGATATATCAAAAGGAGAAAGGTTGTACTACGACTACAACGCGTATGAACATGAGTATCCTACTCAGCATTTTGTATGATCCTTAATATATACTATACTACCAGCTGCATGCTTGCTGGTTTACCTTTTACAAGAGTTGACCTTTTGAGTTTAGACAATCATTTAAAGAAATGATAATGATGCTCTTATTTGTTTCTCTGAATTGTACATCGACATGTTAGGATTTGAATGACAATGGTTGAAAGGCCAAATATAAATGATATTTTCGCTTTACCCTTGAAACAATACTTGATCTATAGAAAAGTAAATGATTAGAAAAGTAGGCAACTAATTTGAAATGAATAGCTCTTGTATAAATGAAAAAAGAAAATGGCTTTACTCTTGAAACAATACTTATCTAAGATCTTAAAACAAGTGGTTTATTGATAAAATAAGATAAGCTTTTGTTCAATGCTGCCTTTATGTAGCGTGACCATATCGGGTAGAGAAGAACTTGATTGCACAAGTTTTAACCGAATAAGTCCAACTCAAAATAACTTATAATTTGAATACAAAGTGATTCAAAACCTATTGTGGATAATATGCCAAAGCCTACTAAAACCAAGCACAATATGAAGCACCTTTCATAATCCTCAAATTTCGATATGATCATCAACATGTTACATGTATGAAATAAATTAGATTTAATATTAAATGAAAGGTTCTGTAAATTTTTATCCACAATTTCACTATATCAACCAATCAATATAATTGATATGAATAAAAGTGTATGATTCTTGCAACAAGTGTTTATGTTAATGTATTCAAGCTAACAACAAAGAAATCATCTATGCTCTTTCTTCTTAAGATAAACAAACAAGCCAAACCATATATTTAGATTAATCAACAAACAAAAAAACTAAAATTATAAAAGACAAAAAAAGAATTAGTTTCTATGATCTTGTGAAAATCAGAAAGATATGCTATAGCCTGAATAAGTCAGCCATCCTCATACTGAAGATCAATATTTCACAAGTTTGCACTAATAAGCAATAAAGTAAACTTATGTTCCAACATACTTTAATAATCTAAATATTTTGAATATATGAATGAAAAGAGTCTTAAAACAACGAAATGGAAAAAAAATGGACATTAGAGTGTAGCCTGACGAATATATAAAAGAAACTAACCTATAAGAAACTTGAGAATGCCACTCTAAACAAAAGCTCAAAACTATATGACAATAAAAATCGACCCTAATACTATAAAATTAACAATATATGAAACACAACTAAGTGACTAACTATCAAATACAAAGGCTCAAACAAACCTTCACTACCCAACCATAAGTAATATGGCCCAAAAGAAAGTGTTTAGGTGTTAGAGAAGCAGCTCCAGTAATAATGAGGGCCACATGGAACAAGAAGGCCACGAGATGGATACCAAGGTTGTAGCCCATGATAGAAATTATTGGGTTGCCAAAATAAACACAGCATAGCAAAAGGCTCAATGATAATTGATAAATAATGAACCCAAGAGATCCAAGCTCATTCCACCTTTCAAAAATGATTTTGGAACCAAACCCACTTCCAATGTTGGACATAATATTATAAGCAGGGTTTTATTATGGGGCCCATTTCTTATGTATATAAGTCTGGCTAAAACTAAAGCCCAAATGGTAAACAAAGTCTCCACAATAAGCAACGACATCTTCATGCAAAACTCCCAGACCTCAAATTCGAACCAGGTTGATGAAAATAAAAGAAGCGTAGAGAAACAATATAAACATATGACAGAGCCAACAATCATACCTCTTCAAACAGACCATTGGAGCGAGATAAAAAACAATTACTAACGTGGGGGATTGAGGCCTTTCATCGCAAGCTTAACCAAGTACCCCTCCTTACCAATTCATGGCAAATGTCGTTAAAGCATTTCTATTCGCCCACTGTCCACCCTTTTGACATCCCACCGGGGATGGTTTTCGAGGCTGATAAAACATTACGAATGTCATCTTTTTGAGATTGGGAAATAATATAATCCGGGTCAAGACTAGGGTTTAGGGTTTGAGGGTTGAGGGTTTAAAGTTTTGTGTTTTGGGTTTATCTTGGTAAAATTTATTAACTCAAAATTCATATTGTTCCTTAAATAAATTATCAAAATCAGTAATTATCTTGTTGAATCTGATGAAGCATTAATATATATAACTTTAGTAGTTTACCAACCTCTCTAACTAATATACAATACAATTGAACTTCACGGCTCTCACCCGTATGAAAGCGATACTCTAACCATTGAGTCAAGTATGTCAAGTTGAGTTCCTTCCTCTACATGTCGTCGCCATAGGGTGCACTTAATTTTTTTTTTCATATGATTTAAAATAAATTCAAAATTAAAATAAAAAGACCAATAGCGACCAAGTTTGGCGACGACTTTTTGTCGTCGCGATATGTTGCACCCTAAGACGACAAAATGGCGTCGCCATAGGTTTGCAGTAGCCAAAAATCAAACTGACTCTATGATAACGACATGTTGTCGCCATAGGATGCCTATAGCGACAACACCATGTTGTCGGCATAGGTCTAGTCGCCATAGACCCTTTTTCTTGTAGTGACTAGATAAAAGATGAACAAATATAACTTGTTGAACATTTTTTATATTGTTATATATAGCCTAGAACACATACAGTTATTTATCTAAAGGTTATTGTTGAAACTAATTGAGAATATGAACACGGAATTTGAACGATACAATAAAGATGACACAAGAAAGAATAAATGTGAACAAGAGCTTTCAAATGATTACTGTAATTGGAATGATTTTGGATCAGATCCCACTGATTACATTAGGTCCTTATTTATACTGATAACTAACTATAACAAACACACTCAACAACTATTGAGAAATTACACTAAGGACCCTATACTGTAACTTCCGAACGGAAATAACCATTCGGAAGTTACCCTTCGGAAGATAACCAAAGGAAACACCAAATCCCTTCCGAAGCAAACATAACCTTCGGAAGATATCACCTAAGCTTCGAAAGAATCATGCTAAGCTTCGGAAGTATACACAAACTTCGGAAGAACACTTGTTTTGGCTTTTATACTTCACAATCTCCACCTTAAAATCCAAAACAAGATTTTAACCAACTCCTAATGCATCCAAGCAAAAATTGAACTTCACACCAGGTAGAGACTTTGTAAACACATCCGCTGAATTCTCAAAAGTAGACACACCTTCCACTTTCACCTGCCCAGCATTCACCACATCCCTTATGAAGTGTAACTTCACATTAATATGCTTTGTTCTCTCATGAAACATGCTATTCTTTGACAATTGAACTGCACCCTGGTTATCACAATACACCACTGAGTTTGCAACTTTGATTCCTAACTCAAAAAACAAAACCATACAACCACATAGCTTCCTTGACTCCCTCAGTCAACGCTATGTACTCAGCCTCTGTTGTAGATAATGCCACCACATGTGACCCGGCCCTCGCCAAGTAGGCGAGGGACACGATTTTCGAGGCGAGGGAAAATTATTTAAAGACCGGTTGGTGGGGGACCATGTGGGTGCCGGATTTTTTAAAAAATTCTCTCCAAGTGTTTTGCCACGTTTGCGAAGAACACGTTTATATATCGTTTAGTTGTCGATTATTGTGATGGAGAACGAGGTTAGTGTTATCTACGAGTGTTATTTTACTTTTCGTTTCTTTTGAATATAATGTTGAAATTGTTTATTTATTTTTGCAGGGTTTTTATGCATCTAACAGTATTACTATTAGATGTAATGTAAAAGTTGCAAAACTAATTTATAATAAACTTAAAAACAATCCTGATCAGCTTCTTATATTTAATAGCACATGTTTTGCAAATTGGTTATCATGTGAAAGTATTAACAATGATGCATCACTTATTCATTTAATATTACAAACGCAAGTTCCTACCGAAAATCCGGAGAACGGTATTAACTTTTCAATAAATGGACAAAATCTCCAATTTGGTCCAAAAGAATTTTGTATCATTACCGGGTTTAAATTTGGTGAAATGACGCGTCAAATTAAATCAGACACAACAAGTTTTGTCTATACCATTTTTCACCAAAATGGAATATATAGACCTACGTTAGATGATTTAAGAGAAGTTTTTGAAAACAGATTACACATGTTAGATGATATAACTGTTGTAAAAGTTTGTTTATTATTACTTGTTCAACAAGGTTTTATGGGATTAGAAGGAAAGAATAATTTGAATAATCAACTTTTAGATTTAATTAGTGATTTAGGGGCATGGAATGAATTCCCGTGGGGTACATATCTTTGGAATTATACTTACCCTCATATTTATAATGCTCTTTTTAAAAACGAGAGAGAAAAACGAAAGAAAAAACTACGATACAGTATAAAAGGATTCGTTTGGGCATTTAAGGTAATTTTAAATTTGATACTTTTAATTATGTTGATTAATATCTATTATATATTAGATTAAAATATTTTATTTGTTATAGATTTGGATTTATGAAGTGTTTCTCATAATGAATAATTATGCAAAACGACGTGGATTCGTGCCAAGGGCCATTGATTGGCCTCGTATGAGTTTAATAACGTGGGAACAAGCGTTATCTATACTAAACAACTCAAAAGAGGTACGTTATTGTTTTTTAATAAATTACAGTTACATTATTGAATTATGTTAATAATATGTTTTTTTTAATTTTCAGGGTCATTATCTACCATAAAATATTGTTTCAACTGCGTTTGATCAATCGCTTCAATCATACAGACTAAGTTGTCTATATTGGGGTGAAATTCCACCCGAACAAGAAGAAATAATATTTGAACATTCTGACCCTGATGGAAATAACGTGCCACACGTTGATGATTGTTTTACAAATCAAAATAATTATTCGGAGGAGCCACAAAAACAAAATACTAGTCACTGTTGTGACCCGAAAAGCATTGAGAATATTGTTCACCGATTACTTGTAATTATTAATCTTATCAATTATTATACGTTTCTTATCAAAAATAAAATGTGTTGATTAAGTGTTTTTTTTAGGATAATTATTTTAAAAAAGAAAATCCCAGAACGCAAACTCCGAAGCAACCGTATGAAGAAAATTTAGAAGAGGTAAGTGTACCAGTCAATTTGTATAATTTTTCAGATATTTAAACGTAACTTTGTATATTTTTTTGTGTTTTAGTTTAATACTAGTCAATTTGTAAATTCTCCACCTCAAATGTTTGGATCTCCTTTCTCTACTGGGCCTAGTATTGAGAAGGTATTACCGTATTTATATTAATAAGTAATAATTTTTAATATTATATTAAATAACACACATAATTATTTTTATGATTTAGATCGTATTGTCTCCTGTTTCTGAAACGCGTACTAAAGAGAAGGTATTATTCAACTTTTTTGTTCTATTAATTTTCAATATTGCTTAATTTATTACTTGTTCTTATTATTTATTATTTATGTTTTTTCCTAACAGACAGTTCCAATTGCGTTAAGAAAACAGAAACGTGAAATAAAACCATCGGCAGCCGTTAGTTCACCGTTTACAGTATTTAAAAAAGACAAAAATAAAAATAACGATCAAAATAATGTTTTAGAATTATATACTAGTGGTGATCATTTCACTACTTCTCTTACCGGGACTAGTGATCACATATCATCATTTTTGGGTGATTTACTACAAATAGGAGATACGGACGGTTGGCTTGAGTCGGATGTAAGAATTCTTTTTTAACAATAATTTATTAATCATACTTAAATTTAATTAAATGAAATAATATATATTTATTTTCCAGCATCTATGGGCTTGGGTGAACTATTTATTACGGTCTCGACCAATAACTGCACGATGGTGTGCTTATCCTCCATGGTTTACAATATACTTATTCGAGATGAAAAAGTTGTCTTCTTACGCAAACGGTTCTGAACCCTTGTATCCACCGATTCGTGATGTTGATGAGGTAATTATACATTTTGTTTTATTACATTTTTATAAAATTTTTTAATTGATAATTTGTTACAGCTATACATTCCAACGAACGTTGCATCTCAACATTGGATTTTGATAAAAATAAATTTGTTAAGATGGAGTGTTACAGTATATAACAGGTAACGCTATATTTCAATTATTAGTTCAATGTTTATTAATTTAAATATCATATATACATAACATTAATTTTTATTTTTGACAGTATGGCGGGATCTTTTCAAAAAGAAATTGATATTACTCTAAAACAAATAGACCGCGTGCTACCAGGATGGTTATACTATCATGGGTTTTTTGAAGATCGGAACATAACAATTTCTATACCCACAACTTTTGAACGAATTATACCGCCTAACGTGCCACAGCAAGCCCCTCGATCAGGAGACTGCGGTGTTTGGGTGTGTATTATGTTACAACGTTTAATTAGTGGAGAAGAATTATGTCCGGTTGAAGATGTACGCGTGACTGCTCAAAACTTCCGAGAGAAATTAGCAACTTTATTGTATCAAAATTTAACAAATAGATACAAGGATAAATAAATTGTAAATATTTTGCATTGTATATACAATTTATATAATTAGCATTAATGAAAAAAAAATTAATAAATTTTATTGGTGTCCTTTTTCCACTATAAATATGAGACCAACACCATCACACCAACACATTTTCATCAACATATATTTCACATACACACCAACATATTGTCTGTGAAGAAAATATTATGTTTTTTTCATGAAAAATTCCGTGTCCTAAACCTCCTTATGTTGTTAAACTCTAAATTTTTTTACCTACATCACAAAAATCAAAAAAATTACGCGACATTGTTCTTGTTTTCTTTACCTACATTACAAAAATCATATAAGAAAACATAAACAAATGTCCGTAATTATTTATTAAACTATAAACGAATTTTTATTCGTTTTAATATATCGTTTATATACTCCCTTCCTTGAACAAGCGGCATTAACAAACAAGTAATGCCGTGTAGTTATACTAATTATAAAAAACTTATATTCTCCATATCTCGAAATTATATTGCTAAATTATATTCTTCATTTCGCGTAGTTATAATTATTATATATAACTGATGTTTTTCATATCGCGATAACAAGTTTTGTTACAGGTGTTACTCAGATCAAGATTATTGCAAGTGATGAAATATGAAGTGTTCGTGCAAAACAAAATTATATGAAGAAGATATTGTAAACATTTTATTAAATTTCTACTGTATTTATGTTATAATTATCTTTTGTATATATGAAATAATAATTGTTGTATGACATTTTCATAAAATAATACGACATTACAGTGTACGCATCGCGTATAACTCATCTGCCATAAAACGTCTATATCTAAGACAAACTTCTTGCAGATTTACTTCTTCCCACGTTATGGGGCCCATTTCTTATGTATATAAGTCTGGCTAAAACTAAAGCCCAAATGGTAAACAAAGTCTCCACATTAAGCAACGACATCTTCATGCAAAACTCCCAGACCTCAAATTCGAACCAGGTTGATGAAAATAAAAGAAGCGTAGAGAAACAATATAAACATATGACAGAGCCAACAATCATACCTCTTCAAACAGACCATTGGAGCGAGATAAAAAACAATTACTAACGTGGGGGATTGAGGCCTTTCATCGCAAGCTTAACCAAGTACCCCTCCTTACCAATTCATGGCAAATGTCGTTAAAGCATTTCTATTCGCCCACTGTCCACCCTTTTGACATCCCACCGGGGATGGTTTTCGAGGCTGATGAAACATTACGAATGTCATCTTTTTGAGATTGGGAAATAATATAATCCGGGTCAAGACTAGGGTTTAGGGTTTGAGGGTTGAGGGTTTAAAGTTTTGTGTTTTGGGTTTATCTTGGTAAAATTTATTAACTCAAAATTCATATTGTTCCTTAAATAAATTACCAAAATCAGTAATTATCTTGTTGAATCTGATGAAGCATTAATATATATAACTTTAGTAGTTTACCAACCTCTCTAACTAATATACAATACAATTGAACTTCACGGCTCTCACCCGTATGAAAGCGATACTCTAACCGTTGAGTCAAGTATGTCAAGTTGAGTTCCTTCCTCTACATGTCGTCGCCATAGGGTGCACTTAATTTTTTTTTTCATATGATTTAAAATAAATTCAAAATTAAAATAAAAAGACCAATAGCGACCAAGTTTGGCGACGACTTTTTGTCGTCGCGATATGTTGCACCCTAAGACGACAAAATGGCGTCGCCATAGGTTTGCAGTAGCCAAAAATCAAACTGACCCTATGATAACGACATGTTGTCGCCATAGGATGCCTATAGCGACAACACCATGTTGTCGGCATAGGTCTAGTCGCCATAGACCCTTTTTCTTGTAGTGACTAGATAAAAGATGAACAAATATAACTTGTTGAACATTTTTTATATTGTTATATATAGCCTAGAACACATACAGTTATTTATCTAAAGGTTATTGTTGAAACTAATTGAGAATATGAACACGGAATTTGAACGATACAATAAAGATGACACAAGAAAGAATAAATGTGAACAAGAGCTTTCAAATGATTACTGTAATTGGAATGATTTTGGATCAGATCCCACTGATTACATTAGGTCCTTATTTATACTGATAACTAACTATAACAAACACACTCAACAACTATTGAGAAATTACACTAAGGACCCTATACTGTAACTTCCGAACGGAAATAACCATTCGGAAGTTACCCTTCGGAAGATAACCAAAGGAAACACCAAATCCCTTCCGAAGCAAACATAACCTTCGGAAGATATCACCTAAGCTTCGGAAGAATCATGCTAAGCTTCGGAAGTATACACAAACTTCGGAAGAACACTTGTTTTGGCTTTTATACTTCACAATCTCCACCTTAAAATCCAAAACAAGATTTTAACCAACTCCTAATGCATCCAAGCAAAAATTGAACTTCACACCAGGTAGAGACTTTGTAAACACATCCGCTGAATTCTCAAAAGTAGACACACCTTCCACTTTCACCTGCCCAGCATTCACCACATCCCTTATGAAGTGTAACTTCACATTAATATGCTTTGTTCTCTCATGAAACATGCTATTCTTTGACAATTGAACTGCACCCTGGTTATCACAATACACCACTGAGTTTGCAACTTTGATTCCTAACTCAGAAACAAAACCATACAACCACATAGCTTCCTTGACTCCCTCAGTCAACGCTATGTACTCAGCCTCTGTTGTAGATAATGCCACCACATGCTGCAACTGAGCTTTCCAAGTTACCAAGTTACCCAGCACTTGAAATGCATACCCTGTAATAGATCTACCTCTATCCAGGTCCTTGGCAAAATCTGAATCAACATAACCAACAATCCTCTCATTCTTCCCATGTCCATGACACCCAAACACTAAACCATAGTGCTTAGTTCCCTTGAGATACCTCAAGATCCACTTCACAGCAACCCAATGAGCTTTACCCGGATTTGATAAATATCTGCTGACTAAACTCACAGCATACCTAATATCCGGCCTTGTACAAACCATCAAGTACATCAAGCTCCCAACAACATTGGCATAAGGTACCTTCTCCATATATCTAACTTCAGCATCTGATTTAGGACAATCAGAGCTAGACAGTTTAATATGAACACCTATAGGAACAGTTACTGGCTTCATATCATCCATCCTATAGTTACTTTGTACCTTCTCTAAGTAAGACCTTTGAGACAACTTCAACACCTTGTGTTCCCTATCTCTCTTGATCTCCATGCCCAATATCTTCTTGGCTTCGCCTAGATCTTTCATCTCAAATTCTGACATCAACATCTTCTTAGTAGCTTCAACTTCTTCCAAGTCAGGACAAGCCAATAACATGTCATCAACATACAACAACAAATATACAAATTTGTTCACACTGTATTCCTTAAAGTACACACAGCTATCATAGCTGCTCCGGTTAAACCCATTAGTCACCATATGTTCATCAAACCGCTTATACCACTGCCTAGGAGATTGCTTGCCCATACAAAGACTTCTTAAGCAGGCAAACTTTTTCTTCCTTCCCCTTAACCTCAAACCCCTCTGGTTGCTTCATATAGATGGTTTCATTTAACCTTCCATGCAAAAATGCAGTCTTTACATCCAACTGATGTAATTCCATATCCATAGAAGCAGTCAATGACAGCATAACCCTGATGGATGAATGTTTCACCATAGGTGAGAATATCTCATTATAATCCACCCTTGGCTTCTGTGTAAACCCCTTAGCTACTAATCTAGCCTTGTACCTAGGAGGTTCTCCTTCAGAAATCCCATCTTTCAGTTTGAAAACCACTTACATGACACAAGCTTATGACCCTCAGGTTTATCAACCAGCTCCCATGTACCATTCTTATAAAGAGATTCCATCTCTTCTTCCATGACCTTACACCATTTTGAACTTTCTTTCACGGAAATTGCCTCAGAGTATGACAATGGTTCATATATGCTTTCTTCTTCCGCAGCAACAAAGGCTAATGTTGACAAATCCATCCCCTCTCTATACCTGAGTGGAGGAACCACTTGTCTCCTCTGACTATCCCTAGCCAATTGGTAATCATCCATACCATCACCCTGGCTATCATAGGTACCTTGATCAACACCTTGATCATTCACACCTTGCTGCTCCACCTCAATCTGAACCCGACTCTGATCTTCAACCTTTGACTTTCCTTTTTCTTGAATGTCTTTATACATCACATTCTCTTGAAAAATTACATCCCTGCTCACTATCACCTTAGGTCGGTCCCCTTCTAGCCTCCATAATCTATACCCTTTTACACCTTCAGGGTAGCCTAGAAATACACACTTGCAGGCCCTAGGTTCCAACTTCCCTTGGCTAACATGAGCATAAGCCAAAGATCCAAACACCTTTAGTCCCCCATAGTCATTCTTTCTTCCTGACCATGCCTCCATAGGTGTCTTCATATCTAATGCTGCTGATGGAGATCTATTGACCAAATAAGCTGCAGTTGTCACAGCTTCAGCCCAGAACATCTTAGGTAACCCTGAACTAGCCAACACACACCTTACTTTTTCAAGC
>JACVEC010000165.1:0-55000 GCA_025215565.1 Flaveria ramosissima | reverse complement strand
TAGCTAATATCCCATAGTACGTAAAGTAATTATTGATGTGTTTGATTAGTATATGTATAAGGACAAATGTGTTGGTAACACAAATACATGATATTAAATTGTGTAGTATAAACATGTAACCCGCTGTATCTGTTGAGAGAGAGTGTGATTACATTTAGAATGTATATTACTCTACTAATAGTTCATATGCACCATTACTTCAAGATCTAAAAGTAACACTTTCAATTTTGTAAGAATAAACTCATATGAATTATTATTTAAACACAAAAACAATTTAACAAACGAACAGGTGCATTGTGTTTCCAAACTCTATCTATTTCCATCACACAACAGCCTAGTTTTATTTGGTTCACGATAAAAGCATTTTTAGCAATTAGAATTACATGATTTTAAAGCTAACCCGTCAACCCTAATTGTGTAGCAAGGCTCATTACACCTTTGATATCAAATGAATATCAAAGAGTCATTTTATAGTTGTATATAACAATGTTCAATGAGCCAAGTTAGATAACATACTGTATTGAATGTAGGTGATACAAAAACTAAAAGTTGTAATGAACCTTGCTACCTTGCTATCAAATGAATATCAAAGAGTCATTTTATAGTTGTGTATATATAAGCACCGATATCTAAATATACGACAAAAAATAGTTGAGGGTGGTAGTATATTATATATACTAACATTTAAAAGTGATGTTAGTGGTGAAGTACAACCAATTAGACACATGGTACAACTTACAAGAATATTCAGCTCTATTGTCTTTCTACTTTTCCTGTGTATGGTAGAAAGTAACATCGAACCGAAGGTGCCAGATGATGGTGATAGCAGCAGATGCAGATGACCATGACACCAGAATGTGAGGAGAAGGAGACAGAGACAATGACTGCTTGGGTTCTGAACATGCATGTTTTTCTTCCTTGCTTTTCATCTGTTCTTTTCCGCAACATCTTTTGCACGTTTTCTTCTTCATCCCCTTTCTTCATTTTGGTTTGGTCTGTGTAGCCTCATGACATATTCCATTGGTTATATAATCTTTTAGCATCCATTACATATTTTGTGGTCATTTTTTTGCTCTGAAGCATGTATCAGGCTGATTGATGAGCAATTTGTATATGTGTGTTAGGCTTTTGCCACGTCTAATTGTATATGTTTTTGAAGAATGTAATTCTATACTTGCATCTGAGATTCTTTAACATGATCGTTCCATATGTATACCATCTTTAATGATCCATTGTTGTAGGTTTATTTTTGGTAATGATGTATCATGGGTTTGGTTTGATATAGTTTGGTTGATCTATGCTGCACATATGTCTCCTTGTATTGTAAATGGCGATGTTAAAAGTTCCAGTTTGTATATGTGCGTTAGGTTTTTGGCGCATATAATTGGGAACGAGATGATGATTTTATTTTCAATAAATTTTTGGTTTGGTTAAGCAAGTGTTTACTATTTTTGATTTCTTTATTTCTTGCACTTGACTTTTTTTTAAAGCTTTGTGATGTTTGAAAATGGTTTAACATGAACATAGTTAATGGTTTAATTGTTGCCATGTAAGTACATAAAGATCTCCCCTACAAACCTACAACCTGATCTATTATATTACTTGATTTTGCTTGATTTTTGAATATCTTTGTTCATCATTGTAGAAGTTTCCACCTCCAAGAACGGCATGCATGATCACACTAAGTGTCAGATCTTTCAATCACCATTCCTGTATAGCTACCTTTTTTCGGGTCCTATGGATTTTTAATGGAGTTTTCCTGTTTTGTATCTATCTTGCAGATCCCTCATGTTAACCACACTAACTACAAGCTCATTGATATTTATGAAAATGAATCTGCATGTTCCTTCTGCTCTGTTGAGGTTAGGCATATCCAAAAGTTGCTATCTTTCTTATGTTAGAGAATTGAGGAAAAAATAGAAATTGGTGGGAACAAACATATACTGTATTCGATTAATTTGATTCTGTACACAAGAGTCATATATATACACATACATGGCAGTTACATTGATCAACCGCCATAGACCGTTTATTATGGCGGGAACTACCTTTACCCAAATTGACCCATTTCTAATATTTACATACTTTATATTACACATAATATATACATACACCTATCTTAGATAATTAACTTAAATACTTAACTTAATGCTAATCATTATCTTTCAACATTGTCCCCCTTAATGTTAGCATTTCAACATTGTCCCCCTTAATGTTAGCATTAAGTTCTTCCTTAATCTTCAATCTTCACTGGAACTTTTGGATCTCTTCTTGGGGAGAGATCCAATCTTGCCAAATCATTGGTCCTTTCTTTAGTAGGCTGCTGCCGCTTCCTATCTCAATCTTTATATATCTTCCTTATATACTTGAGATGATACCACTCTAGCATCTCCAAGTATTGTAGATAAGATATTCTGTATGACTTGATGAGGTTGTCTTTGATCTGCAAGACATTAGATAGTTTAAGGTGTAGCCCATTTGAGTTACTATTTTCTTCCATTTTCCATTCTTATTAACACCTTCATATCCTCCATTCTTTTGCATACCATGTACAGTTTTCATGAGGTTAACTTGATGAACCGAACACATCCCTTGGTGGTAGGGTTAGGTGTCTTAACCTTTAAGAAGTCTTCCAAGAACCATTCTATAGTACGTTCGAATCTGCCTTGAAGTTTTTCTTATATTGCTCTATCTTGCTATGTTAATGAGATCTAAAAATACAATGCAATCTTGCATTGATGAGACCTTCGTCGGGTACACGACGGGTGCCTTTTCTTGTTGATTCTATGAATATTCTTCTCTGCTTCAACCGTGATGTCTTCAAGTGTTTCCATAAACTTTGCTTGTTCATTTCTCTCGTGCCTTTTTGAATTTTGTTCTTCCTTTGATTCCTCTATATTCTTTAACATGTCTTCTTTAAACTTGTCTCTTGTTTCTTTGGTTCTGTGCATATAGTTGGGTAAGCTTTCATGGTTTATGGGTCGTTTAAGCGAACATATACTCCCTTAAATAGAACCTTAAATCCTTGATTTGCTAACTTCTCAATACTCAACAGATTCTTTTTAAGGGTTGGAACATCCTTAATCAAATGATTTGGATTGTTGTTATTGATTAATATGGTTCCTTTACCCCGAAAGAATTCTTTTGTGTATCCATCTACACAACTTTCCACTCCAAATGATTTTGAGAAAGTTAAAAACAGTTTTTGTTACCTGTTGCGTGTTGCTTCGTATGAGGCTTGCATACCATATGCAGTCCCATGTTTGATTGTCAGTTCCAAACCATATATTTCTTATTCTTCTTTCGATCTGGACAATCTTGCTTGTAATGAAACGGTTGATGACAATAACTACAACACATTCCTTTTGGATACCCACTGTAAATTCCCTTTGATATGGTTTGTTGATTACTTTCTCCTTTGGCAAAGTTTCTGTCTTCTGCCATCGAACGACAACCATTAATGTTTGAATTGCTTCCTTGATGCGAAGAGAATTTCCACTGCTACTTTCTTTTTTGATCAATCTGATCATATGCCGAATTCACTTTCCCATGACCCACTTGGTCTACATACAACGCGGGAAAGAATGCGGAAGTTTCACACCCATCTATACTTCCCGGCATAAACGCATCCTCCAATTCAAACGATGAATCAAATCTTCCACCAAACTTACTTGATCGTTCTTCACAGTCCTTTGATCGCGGCTCTGATACCATGTTGAGGTTAGCATATCCAAAAGTTGCTATCTTTCTTATCATAGAGAATTGAGGGAAAAGTAGAAATTGATGGGAACAAACATATACTGTATTCGAATTAATTTGATTCTGTACACAAGAGTCATATATATACACATACATGGCAGTTACATTGATCAACCGCCATAGACCATTTATTATGGCGGGAACTACCTTTACCCAAATTGACCCATTTCTAATATTTACATACTTTATATTACACATAATATATACATACACCTATCTTAGATAATTAACTTAAATACTTAACTTAATGCTAATCATTATCTTCCAACATGCTCTTGCTAAATAACTTTTTAAAAATATGGTAGATTTTGATTACTAATGAATTAGCTCTGATGAGTTTGCACACTAAAGTGGTTCCACCAAGGAAAACCTCAACTAATGATGCTTTCCTCACACAGGTACAGTGCTTTCTTCTCATTAGTTGTCATCATGAATTCTAAATATGTACGTGCTATATTTGCAAATTTTGTAATTGTGCCAATAGTTTTTGTATATAAACACAAACACATACATCTGAATATCTTATAGAGATAGATATAGATATATATATAGATAGAGATATAGATATAGAGATATATTAGAGAGAGAAGAGATAGATAGATAGAGATATAGATATAGATAGACTAGACAGAGAGATAGAGACAGATATATAGATATACACAGAGAGATACAGAGATAGAGAGACAGATAGAGAGAGAGAGAGAGAGATAGAGAGAGATATACATAGAGATACAGAGATAGAGATATACATATATATACATATAGATACAGACATACAGAGAGAGACAGACAGATACATAGATATATAGAGACATATATATATATCTATACATAGATATATATATATATATATATATATATATATATATATATATATATATATATATATACATATATTATATATATATATACACATATATATATATATACACACACATATATATATATGAGGTCAGCTTTTTTGTATTTTGCAGACTTTAATAATTAAAATTTAAGGATTATATGATGCAACTTATAGGTTTGAATTGTAACAAATGATAAATTAATATGGATATTAATGCTACTACTAACAATCTGTCTGTTTATCATAAAAAGGTACGCATAGATTTTTGATTATCACTTTCCAACTCCAGATACCAAGTTTGTATGGATTTCAAGTTTTTTATGCTCATTCTATAGATTGAGAGAATTACGCACATCTGAAATAGGTAGAATAAAGCGAGGATAAGCCAGAACTTATTTAGGACACTTTCAAGCGCTTGGAGTATCGAACCATAGTCCATTGAACTTCACTTTTATGGTTAAACAAGTGTTACATCAATCTCTATTTACAAGTTTGTTTTTTAATAGATTGAATTATGTTGTGTTTGTTATCCATGATATGCATGAATGCTACATGTTCAAAGACAGGAAAATAGATACTTATAGACAACAGAAATCAAATTTACAGAGGGTTAGGATGCATGAAACATCAAAAGGAATACATGTTGGATTTTAGGTTAATTCAATATTTAGTTCTTTAAGATAATCACATTTGGTTGAGGAAGCATATGTGCATTGTTTTGATGCAAATACAGTGACGTCGGTGATCTATGGTCGACAGCAGTCGCACCCTAGCATGTCAACATCTGGATCAGCGGTAGCAAATTAGAAATAGATGCTATGAAGTCAGACGACAATAATGACAACAATTTGATATTCTCAAGCAGTTGTTGAGGTTTGTTGGTGTTCTGGGCCAACAAAGAACTGATTGCTCCCACTTTCTTCTATCTTTCTCTTTCTCTATCTCAAAATCAAGGTTACCCTAATTTTACCCATAATTATATTCTTTCCCTTTACTTCTATTGTTTTGGGTCCTTTGTTTTATCCTTGCTCAAGTTTCTGTCCATTAACGTTGTGGGCAAGGTCAAACTGAGGCAAGTTATAGGCGACAAGAGTGTTTTCTAGCATTGGGTTGGAGTAGTCAACAAGCTACCACCATTCAAGAAACCGAGCACGTCAGACGCAAGAAATTGTATTTTGAATTTTAACATATAATAATACTAATGAAAAATAATTTAGATTCCTCTTCATCTTTATTTGCTTTTGTGTTTATCTTAACAACACCTGCCGCCTCCTATTTTCACTAAATCTTTACCTCTTAAATCAACTTTTGCATTATTGTTTCATCAAACCCAAAATTTTTAAAACATTTTCTTCAACACATCCAATTCCATAATAACCTACATATTAATTAGCAGTCTTACAATATAATCTAAAATCATTCAAAAGTCAACTATGACAATTTGTATAATCTGTGTAATTAACATCCTCATTTATCCCATAAAACTCTCATTCGCAATGATCTGGATCCAATACAACATGTTCGTCAATTGCAATCTGTAAATACTATCCTATTCTGTAGCTTCTCTTCGATTCGCCATGGCACATAAGTAGAAAATATTCGATTTGATCCGGTTGCCTACAAATCAAATTTCAAAATATCGCTAAACGAATACAATGACCATGTGTTGTTATTAGTTAGTATATTAACTACAACATAATGATAAAGGATACAAGTTGACTATATACTCAAATAAAGTTTTACAAGGATGCTATGGAATGCAACTGCAAATTATATATTATATTACCAGCGGTGAGTGTAACCACAGGTGTAAATGATCTGGGCCGTTGAAAGATCCTGAAGTCAAATCTTGACCGTTTAAACTCGATGGTTACGACGATTACCTTATGGTTATCGACGGTTACAATAGAAGCTTCCGCCACCCTCCCCACGTCGTTTGTAAATCGGAAACCTTCCTCTTACAACCGACTCCAACATCCTTCTTATTTAATAGGCACACAAGCAAAGAGAGAAGTTACAATTCTACTTTCCGACGCTCCTATCCTCACCACCACCGGCCATCGATTCAGCTTGAGAATCATCTTACAAGAACATCATCTTTATTGTAAGCCTTTTGATATGATTTCTCTTTGTTATTTGTATTTTATGTCAAGTTAAGGCTGTGAGTTGTTTATTGTAATGATTAAAGATGACGCATATTACCCGTCATCAATTGTAGTTTTTCTAGTAGTGCTGTAATTTTAAAATCAGCATAACACCAGATGAGTCAGACATATAGTGTGAAAATCAATATGTACGATTGAAACCTCGTCTTGTTACAAACACCATTTAATAAAAAGAAATGATAATAAATGTCAATAATAATAATTATACGATGTGCGTGAGCGATTAATGTTTGGGAAAATTACCAAAGTAACCATTTGACCAAACTCAATTACCAAAATGACCATTGACTCAAAATTTTACGATTTTCAGATACCTACTTTGACCCCTCGCCAATAGCGAGGAAAAATCATGAAACCTCGCCAACATCCCTCGCCCACGTGTACCACAACCTCGCCCACGTGGAAAACCGGAAAAAAAAAGAAGAAAAAAAAAAAAACAGGCGAGGGGGAAGGCGAGGGATTGGACCTTCCCCTCGCCGAGTCAGCGAGGAACACACACTTCGAGGCGAGGGAACGCAATGCGAGGCGAGGTCTGGTTCTGGTACGGTCGGGTAATAAAGGCGAGGGGCTGGCGAGGGGTCAAGTTGACTGGCGAGGGTTCAACAAGACTGGCGAGGGGCTCCCTAACCGAGGCGAGGGATATGACTTCACCCTCGCCAAGTCAAAATTACATTGGGGCGAGGGATGGCCTTGACTACGGCGAGGGATTTGACCCTCCTAGCGAGGGATGTGACCCGGATGTGACCCGGCCCTCGCCAAGTAGGCGAGGGACACGATTTTCGAGGCGAGGGAAAATTATTTAAAGACCGGTTGGTGGGGGACCATGTGGGTGCCGGATTTTTTAAAAAATTCTCTCCAAGTGTTTTGCCACGTTTGCGAAGAACACGTTTATATATCGTTTAGTTGTCGATTATTGTGATGGAGAACGAGGTTAGTGTTATCTACGAGTGTTATTTTACTTTTCGTTTCTTTTGAATATAATGTTGAAATTGTTTATTTATTTTTGCAGGGTTTTTATGCATCTAACAGTATTACTATTAGATGTAATGTAAAAGTTGCAAAACTAATTTATAATAAACTTAAAAACAATCCTGATCAGCTTCTTATATTTAATAGCACATGTTTTGCAAATTGGTTATCATGTGAAAGTATTAACAATGATGCATCACTTATTCATTTAATATTACAAACGCAAGTTCCTACCGAAAATCCGGAGAACGGTATTAACTTTTCAATAAATGGACAAAATCTCCAATTTGGTCCAAAAGAATTTTGTATCATTACCGGGTTTAAATTTGGTGAAATGACGCGTCAAATTAAATCAGACACAACAAGTTTTGTCTATACCATTTTTCACCAAAATGGAATATATAGACCTACGTTAGATGATTTAAGAGAAGTTTTTGAAAACAGATTACACATGTTAGATGATATAACTGTTGTAAAAGTTTGTTTATTATTACTTGTTCAACAAGGTTTTATGGGATTAGAAGGAAAGAATAATTTGAATAATCAACTTTTAGATTTAATTAGTGATTTAGGGGCATGGAATGAATTCCCGTGGGGTACATATCTTTGGAATTATACTTACCCTCATATTTATAATGCTCTTTTTAAAAACGAGAGAGAAAAACGAAAGAAAAAACTACGATACAGTATAAAAGGATTCGTTTGGGCATTTAAGGTAATTTTAAATTTGATACTTTTAATTATGTTGATTAATATCTATTATATATTAGATTAAAATATTTTATTTGTTATAGATTTGGATTTATGAAGTGTTTCCCATAATGAATAATTATGCAAAACGACGTGGATTCGTGCCAAGGGCCATTGATTGGCCTCGTATGAGTTTAATAACGTGGGAACAAGCGTTATCTATACTAAACAACTCAAAAGAGGTACGTTATTGTTTTTTAATAAATTACAGTTACATTATTGAATTATGTTAATAATATGTTTTTTTTAATTTTCAGGGTCATTATCTACCATCAAATATTGTTTCAACTGCGTTTGATCAATCGCTTCAATCATACAGACTAAGTTGTCTATATTGGGGTGAAATTCCACCCGAACAAGAAGAAATAATATTTGAACATTCTGACCCTGATGGAAATAACGTGCCACACGTTGATGATTGTTTTACAAATCAAAATAATTATTCGGAGGAGCCACAAAAACAAAATACTAGTCACTGTTGTGACCCGAAAAGCATTGAGAATATTGTTCACCGATTACTTGTAATTATTAATCTTATCAATTATTATACGTTTCTTATCAAAAATAAAATGTGTTGATTAAGTGTTTTTTTTAGGATAATTATTTTAAAAAAGAAAATCCCAGAACGCAAACTCCGAAGCAACCGTATGAAGAAAATTTAGAAGAGGTAAGTGTACCAGTCAATTTGTATAATTTTTCAGATATTTAAACGTAACTTTGTATATTTTTTTGTGTTTTAGTTTAATACTAGTCAATTTGTAAATTCTCCACCTCAAATGTTTGGATCTCCTTTCTCTACTGGGCCTAGTATTGAGAAGGTATTACCGTATTTATATTAATAAGTAATAATTTTTAATATTATATTAAATAACACACATAATTATTTTTATGATTTAGATCGTATTGTCTCCTGTTTCTGAAACGCGTACTAAAGAGAAGGTATTATTCAACTTTTTTGTTCTATTAATTTTCAATATTGCTTAATTTATTACTTGTTCTTATTATTTATTATTTATGTTTTTTCCTAACAGACAGTTCCAATTGCGTTAAGAAAACAGAAACGTGAAATAAAACCATCGGCAGCCGTTAGTTCACCGTTTACAGTATTTAAAAAAGACAAAAATAAAAATAACGATCAAAATAATGTTTTAGAATTATATACTAGTGGTGATCATTTCACTACTTCTCTTACCGGGACTAGTGATCACATATCATCATTTTTGGGTGATTTACTACAAATAGGAGATACGGACGGTTGGCTTGAGTCGGATGTAAGAATTCTTTTTTAACAATAATTTATTAATCATACTTAAATTTAATTAAATGAAATAATATATATTTATTTTCCAGCATCTATGGGCTTGGGTGAACTATTTATTACGGTCTCGACCAATAACTGCACGATGGTGTGCTTATCCTCCATGGTTTACAATATACTTATTCGAGATGAAAAAGTTGTCTTCTTACGCAAACGGTTCTGAACCCTTGTATCCACCGATTCGTGATGTTGATGAGGTAATTATACATTTTGTTTTATTATATTTTTATAAAATTTTTTAATTGATAATTTGTTACAGCTATACATTCCAACGAACGTTGCATCTCAACATTGGATTTTGATAAAAATAAATTTGTTAAGATGGAGTGTTACAGTATATAACAGGTAACGCTATATTTCAATTATTAGTTCAATGTTTATTAATTTAAATATCATATATACATAACATTAATTTTTATTTTTGACAGTATGGCGGGATCTTTTCAAAAAGAAATTGATATTACTCTAAAACAAATAGACCGCGTGCTACCAGGATGGTTATACTATCATGGGTTTTTTGAAGATCGGAACATAACAATTTCTATACCCACAACTTTTGAACGAATTATACCGCCTAACGTGCCACAACAAGCCCCTCGATCAGGAGACTGCGGTGTTTGGGTGTGTATTATGTTACAACGTTTAATTAGTGGAGAAGAATTATGTCCGGTTGAAGATGTACGCGTGACTGCTCAAAATTCCGAGAGAAATTAGCAACTTTATTGTATCAAAATTTAACAAATAGATACAAGGATAAATAAATTGTAAATATTTTGCATTGTATATACAATTTATATAATTAGCATTAATGAAAAAAAAATTAATAAATTTTATTGGTGTCCTTTTTCCACTATAAATATGAGACCAACACCATCACACCAACACATTTTCATCAACATATATTTCACATACACACCAACATATTGTCTGTGAAGAAAATATTATGTTTTTTTCATGGAAAATTCCGTGTCCTAAACCTCCTTATGTTGTTAAACTCTAAATTTTTTTACCTACATCACAAAAATCAAAAAAATTACGCGACATTGTTCTTGTTTTCTTTACCTACATTACAAAAATCATATAAGAAAACATAAACAAATGTCCGTAATTATTTATTAAACTATAAACGAATTTTTATTCGTTTTAATATATCGTTTATATACTCCCTTCCTTGAACAAGCGGCATTAACAAACAAGTAATGCCGTGTAGTTATACTAATTATAAAAAACTTATATTCTCCATATCTCGAAATTATATTGCTAAATTATATTCTTCATTTCGCGTAGTTATAATTATTATATATAACTGATGTTTTTCATATCGCGATAACAAGTTTTGTTACAGGTGTTACTCAGATCAAGATTATTGCAAGTGATGAAATATGAAGTGTTCGTGCAAAACAAAATTATATGAAGAAGATATTGTAAACATTTTATTAAATTTCTACTGTATTTATGTTATAATTATCTTTTGTATATATGAAATAATAATTGTTGTATGACATTTTCATAAAATAATACGACATTACAGTGTACGCATCGCGTATAACTCATCTGCCATAAAACGTCTATATCTAAGACAAACTTCTTGCAGATTTACTTCTTCCCACGTTAATGACCTGTTTTGAACCAACCTACGTAATAACATACAAATAACTACTCCAGAATCTCGACCAATGTGACCACCATTATAAGGCCAGACAATTTCTTCAGATATTTCTAATTCAATAACTTCTTCTTGTCCCGATATATCAAAATACGATATACGTTGTAGAAACCATATAAAATAAGACTCAAATTCAACAACAATTCGATATATGTCACGATGAATGCACGATAAATCAAAACAAGTATTTTGACGACATTCATATGGAAAAAATATTTTTAATTGTAGTGAGTCCATAGCAATCTGGAAAAGATACCAGTTTTCATTGTTGTCATGTATTGGTATATATACCTGTCAGGATAATTTAATGTTAATAGATTTTTTTTTTTAAAATAATCTAATTTTTTACAAAATCATATAACAAGAAATATAATTTTTACCGTATCAACGTCCCACAATGGAGGATATAACTCATTCATGCCATTGCCATATTCGTTTGCATCAGCAGATCCTTGAAATATTAGTTCGACAAACTCATACGGAAGAATGGTCCAACGATTCGGGCCTGGTATCTCACCGGTTCTTTGAATCTCATTAATCCGCCAAGCTAAAAGTCTGTTTGTCCAAGCACGAACATGCTGTAAAAAATAAGAATTATTATTATATAAACTTAAATAACATAATGTGAAAATTTATATTTAAAACTTACAATACAATGTAAAAAACCGTTGCCACAGTAACCTATAAGGCTGCCCCAAAATTCTCTATCAAGTATCGTATGACCCATACAAGATATACTACAGAAAGATGCATCTCCGTTGTAGAAAAACCGGATAACATTTGGAGACCAGTTAGAATTATGAAAATGATGATTCTCTACAGGAGTTGAATTGAAATCAATATAAACTGCTGGATTAGAACTTGACCCGTTTCTTTCTCTTTCTCTTATTCGATTTCCCCTGCTTCTTCCGTTAGATGTCATATTAAGTTATGAAAAAATTAGAATTTACAATACCATCTTATATAGTAGGTTCAAAGAATATTATGTCAAATCAAAAAAAATAAATTATAATATTTAAAAAAAACGATTTATTATATTTTAATAATTTCAGGGACATATTTTCTCTATATGTCTCCAACTATAAATAGATACCTCATTTACATTTCATTCAACATCAAACTCATCTCATTTATTTTTTCATACATCAATGGATGAACATCATCAATACTCTTCTCAACCCGCTCCTAAATCGTCAACTTGGATAATGAGTAAATGGAGACGTCCAAAGAATCAATCCGAATCTTCAACTTCGGATGTTCAAAACCCCGGTGTACAAACCAATCAACCCACTGAACGTAGATGGGCCATTCCAGATGATGAGTCTGATAAATGGTCAAAAGATGTCATGGAATTTTATAATAAGGGGGATGCCCCTTTTTGTTACTCCGCTATATTTTTAACGCCTATAAAACTTGACAAGAATTTTTGGGGTATTTTATTAGGTTACAGACGTAACGGTTATTTGAGCGCAGTGGTAAATTTTTCTACACATTATTAATATATATATATATATATTTTTTTTTGTAATGTATTAACAAATGTATTTTTATTCAGCATATTGAAGGTTGGGTTTTAAGAATGATGAATTGGAGGCACAGAGAGCTATATAAAAATGGAATGTCAAATATGCGTTGGACCATACTACCTCCGCAATTTTTTGATTTCTTAACTGATTCGTGTAGCAAGCATGCTGTTTCATTTGTTGATGGAAAGTTCAACCCGTATCCATCTATTTTAGATGTTGATTATGTATATTTTCCTTTTTGTGTTCAGAGCGAAGAATGGATGCTTGTTCGTGTGAATTTGCGTACCATAAAAATAGATATTTTTTGTGGTGAAGAAATAGGTGATGATAAATTTGGTCGATTGATTCATCCGACGTTGATGAAATTGTCTGTGTATTTTAGCGCTTTATTAGTAAATATTCGTTTCTGGAAAAAGACGGGTCAGCCAGAAAAACCATTTGGGATTGAAGTAAATGAAGATTATGTTACATCGCCCCAAGCCTTGAGGGGCAATGAAGGAGTTTACGTTTGTATGTTGATGGAACATTTAGTTACAGGAAACAGATAGATTGTGGTGAAAATTTTAAACAGTCCTGTAAGTTATATCGACGTTTCATGGCAGATCAGTTGTATTTTTGGCGTAGTTTACCGCGTCCACGTTAAAATATATTTTATTAGTTTTTATATTTTTCTTATTTCGTGTATTTGTCATTGTAATATAAAGTTAATTTAAGCTGTTGAATGCATTTTTAGTTTTTAAGTTATGATGTTCATAGCAGTATTTTATTTATTTTTTCATTTTTTTCCTGTCAACACGTAGCATGTTATAAATTTTTTAACAATTTAAAATAAAAAATAATAACATATATATTTTTCCTGTCAACATGTAGCATGTTACAAATTTTTTAACAATTTAAAATAAAAAATAATAACATATATATTTTTCCTGTCAACACGTAGCTTGTCTTCAGTATTTTCTGTTAACACGTACTATCTCTTCATTATTTTTCGTCAACACGTACGATATCTTCATTATTTCCCGTCAACACATATTATATCTTCTAGTAATAGTGAGCAAGCAACTCTTCAACAGAGCTAGCTGACTTCATTGGCATAGGTAAGATGTAAGTTGTAAAACACATCTTACCCGATTGAATGTGGAAGCTCTTACTGTCGGTTATAATACTTCTCATCACGTGATCAGTATTATGTAGATAAGAAAATTTAAAACAAGACAGTAGAATGCTTTTGATCAGTATTATGTAGATAAGTTAATATTGGTGTTGCAATGTGTATATTTGGTTTTGGAGGAGGACGTATGTGAAAAACGAATAACATTTTTTTCTTAGTGAGATGGAGAGATTTTTTTGGTGACATGGAGGGATTTTCTTGGTGAGATAGAGGGAATTTTTATTTGTTAAATGGTAGGATGAATGAAAATTTGGTTGTTGTTGAATGAAGATAGATAAAGATATGATGGATGAATGGTAGGATGAATGAAATAGATGAAATAGATAGATAAATATATGATGGATGAATTGGTTGATGTTGAATGTCTAATGAATTGGTTCTATTTATAGGGAGGGAGAATGGAATAATAATTAAAATATAAAATTTTCATTTTAATAATATTACAAACATTAAACATTAATACAAAATGTTTAAATAAAAAATAAAATCATTTCATCATTAAGGTTCGTTCAAATCAAAATCCCATATTTGTGATGGTTGGCTAGTTGCGTCGAAAACGTATTCACGAAAATTTTCAGGGTTGACATATGCTGTGGGTTGATATGGATTACTGCTTCCATCTGGCTTTGATTTTGATTTTGAAACCTGTGATGGCAGTGGGGCTCTGCATTGGTCGCGGTTATGACCTTGTGAACAACATCTACTACATACAACCTCTTTTACTACCTCACCACGTGACGGTATGCGTTTATTTTCTCGCGGTCTGCCAGCTTGTCTTTTATTCATTAGCGGTGGCTGCACAGGCACGAAATCAGAAGGTATCTCCCACTCAGATTGTGTTGGTAAAGGATTTATTGACTCCTCATATGTAGCCTTATATATATCTTTACTAAACCAGTTTAAAGCCCAGTGACTACAATCTGTTATATTTAAAAACCTTGAAACAGCAATCGCATGACCACAAGGTAAACCAGAGAGTTCCCATTGTCTACAACTACATGTTCTGCTCCACAAATCAACCAAACCTTTTTTGCCTCCGTCTGCAACCTCAAATGTGTGATCATCGATTCCGGTCACAGTCCATGTTGCACTTTTTGCAATTCTTCTTGTTATTTTATTTTCTGCCCATTTTGTAAGATTATGGGGCAAATCACCTACAAAAATTAATATGTTAGTATTTTTAACAAATAACATAAAATATTGTATTGAAGTTTTATATAAAAATAATACCTGCAATTTGTCTACGATTAAAATACCATTTTTGTAGATTTTCCCGAAAAAATTCAACGAGCCCAATAATTGGTAGTTTTCTAGCATGTCGTGACAACGCATTGATAGACTCAGCGCTATTAGAAGTCATAATATTATAACGACTTCCTGAACAGTGTGCTCTTGCCCATTTTTCAAACCCGACATTGACTAAAGTATTTCGAACGCGTGGAAGTACTGCGGTGAGTCTATAAAATCGCTCTTCAAAATCAGAAACTCTATAAGCTTTACAAGTCTGCCACCACAATGACTCGTAATTTTTTCCTTTCATCGACTTTAACCGCAGATTCACCATCAAATGACGACAACATAACCCGTGATATGCATGTGGAAAGACAGTCCTGATTGCCATATCAATTGAGGCAGCTCTATCAGATATAATTGCCAAATTTGGATTATCACCAATACATTCTTTTAGTTTTGATAAAAACCATATCCATGACTCCCCGCTCTCAGTTTTACCGACACCGTATGCAACTGGTAAAATCTGATTGTTTCCATCCATCCCTACTGCCAAAAACATGGTGCCTAAAAACTTCCCCTTTAAATGTGCCCCATCGATCACAATTAAAGGCCGTAAAAATTGCACAAAACTTCGAATCTGATTAAAAGAAATAATGTTAGTATTATTAAAATATTATCAAAAACTATACTCAAATATTAACTTACCGCTGCATCGATCGCCACAAATAACATTTCAAAACGTCCCATTTCATCTACAGCAATTTCAGTGACCGTACCCGGGTTTGCTTTTTTCAAATTGTAGCAGTAAATAGGAAGATGCGAAAACGATTCTTCTGGAGATCCTTTTAAAAGCTCGAGCGCATAAGCTTTCCCACGCCAAGCTTGAGCGTACGATATGCTAACTTTAAATCTCTCTTTAATATCATTCATAATTTCTTTACCCCGGTAAATTCGACCACTATCTTTTAATTGGTCCTTAATGATATGACCCAATACCTTTTTGTTTGCTTGACGAATATTGGGATAAGTTTGTGTTCTTGAACAAGTATGTACTGAATTAAAATATCTAACTTGAAAAATACTTGTACTTTTAAAACAATACGCACGGATACACCAATCGCAACCATCGTTACGACATGACGCCTCGAATCTACTTTTTGATGATTTAACCACTTTATACTCAAAACATTCAGTAAGACACATCGTACCCAATTTGAGTTGTAATTCTTCTTTGTTGTTGAAACAATCGCCTTCAGATATAGTAGACAACCCATAGCTGGTATTTTTGAGTGGATTATTTGTAGGATCCGCTAATGACTCCGGTTGTGAAAAAAATATATCTTCATGAATTTTATACTCGAAATGATAGGAAGACGGATCCTCTTTTTCATAAAATTTATTATTATTTTGGTTTTCATAATCACATTCTTCTTTAACATCACTATAACTCTCGTTATCCACAGGAATATCATTTAAATCATAAATAAACTTTTCAGTTTCGTTTGTAAAATTCAATTTTTTTTCCTGAACAGCTGAGCTACTACCAACAATATCACATTCTTCACTGACAAATAACGTAAAAATTTCGTTTTGACCATTAAGAACAACATTCATAAAATATTGTAAATCTTTATCATCAGAAATATCGATAAAATGAGTATACGTAGACATTTTATACGATAATCGTATATAACTTTGAATTTTCAGTTTTGAAGAAATCGTATATTTTAATTCTTCAAACGTTATATTAGTACATAAACTAAGAACATTTCTAACACATTTACCTTTTAATGGTAGATATTCTTCGACACCGTTTACAAAATGCCATTTACCACCACTGCATAGTATGATATTAACTGACATTTTTATAAGTTTCAAAGAATTTTAAGAAGAAGTTTTTTTGAAAGAATGTAAGATTTGTTAAGAGTTAATATGGTATTTATAGAGGAAAATAAAATTATATTAAATTTTTTAGTATTAAAAAAACATTAATTATTAAAATAATAATTAATATTCACAAAATCTCGGAATTTTGAAATTTTTTTTTTTTTTTTTAAATCCGGCGAGGAGTGGCAAAATGGTAAATATGGGTGAGGGAAAATCATAATCCCTCGCCAAGTCAGCGAGGGACTGGTCAAAAAAGCGAGGGAGTGGGCGAGGGATGCCACGTGGGCGAGGGTTTATGGATTTCCCTCGCCAAGTCAGCGAGGGATTCCACTATTCCCTCGCCACGTCAGCGAGGGGTGCCACGTGTCTTATTCCGATTGGTTTATTTTTAAAAAAAAATTCAAAATTGACTGGTCATTTTGGTAATTGACTTTGGTCAAATGTTTATTTTGGTAATTTTCCCTTAATGTTTTTGTACAAGATACGCGCAATGGTCTAGAATCCTCGGGATTTGATTTACCGAATTTCCCCCCAAAGTTCTTCTTCTTCCTATATAAACCCTAGTTAACCCCCACCTCATCACGCTCCACTTCTGTCCCAATCTCAGGCAGTGCCATCGACAGTTATCTTCACGACGACAAATGTCCGGCGACTTCAACCGTTTCCGGCAATGCCGTCCAGCGAGAACCTCGGGCCAGAGCCGTTGATCTTCGCCTATTTCTTACGTGTGAGTTTTCTACTTTGTTATTATTATAATCATGATTTGAGCTTTTGAAATTTACAAGAAATTCGCTAGCCCTCCAACTTTGATTTCGATATACATTTTTTTTGGCTGTGTGATTCAGAGAAACATGGCTGAAACTCAAATACGCCTTCTATTAGTTATTATTATTTTCATTATTACGTTTTCGTGTATCTGTTATTCTGTACTAGGTTTGATTGCTGTTTTTAGCCTTGATTATGGATGCAGGAACTGGATTATGTTCCCCAAGTTTATGAAGTTTCACCGACATTTCTTTACCAAGTTATCCATTATGTGGTAATCTTCCATCTATTTATAATACATATGTTTTAAATATAAATACTAACAAGATTATAGGTGTTCTTCAGGGATGGATTATATTAGACTGTGGGGAAATAGCTTCTACATCTCTTCAATAGTTGATGCACACTCATGCAAAGTTGCTGTGAATTCCCTAAATATGCAGGTCCCTTAATTTACTTCTTGTCATCTCTGTTAAGTGAACACATCACTGATTCTTCTGTTCTTGTATTCCGTTATGAAACAGATTTATACAAACATGCAAGCAGAACCCTAGGATTTGGAAACTTTTGTCTTAATCCCATTTCCTCAAACATCTCATAATTAACCCAAAGTTAAGGATCTATTGGTCTTCAGATCCATGATCACTTATGGTTTCTTATACTCTTGTTTTCTTTTTTTTTTTTACTACTTCAATCATATACATATCTCATTTGTGTGCTTAGAGTTTATGGTCTCACTTCATTGCAATTTTTTTCATTTTAGGAGAACTTTATATTGTACACTCGTCATATAGAGAAGTTGCTATTTCATCTGATTTCTGTTACAGAAGCTCGTTGCATGGATACTATGGTTCAATACAAGGGACAACAAGGTGAGTTTTACATTTTTGTTAAATTTACACTTTGACATCATGAAACACTCCTCTAGTTGATTTATTTCATGCATATAATTTTATTGTGCAAGGTTATGGACATGCTTAGACATGCAAAATATCTTACTAGTTTTCTTTTTCTTGTTTTTTCAAGATGTCTCCAAGTGTAGGTGAAATGATATAATAATATCTTAGTTTAGGTACTATTGCGGGGGCAATATCAATTTAAAAGCCTCACTCAAAGAGGCAAGACATTTCTAAACACTACATAATCTACAAATTTAGAGACACTTGTTGAGTGTTTCGTTGACTTATATTATTTTAATTTCGAAGTGTAAGAAGTGATGACCTTGAGGCTCCTTCCTTTTCACTTTATTATTTTTATTTTTGTTTTTCTTTTCTTTCTTCTATTTTTTTATCAACATTTTCTATTTTGTTGACTTCTGTTTTCTTCACATCCAAATTTATTTATCTGCATGCTGCAACAAGTACAACATATTTATAGCATTCATTCTGGTCCACTAGACTTCTTAGATTACGTGCCTGCATGTTTAAGACAGTTGAAAACCATTATGAGATGTACACATTAACACTAGGTGTTTATTATATTTCTTTATACATGATGTCACTAAGTATATTGGCTTGCATTGTTGTTGACTCAATATCATTTCTTGAAAAGCTTCACTCAAAGGGTTAAGTCATTTCTAAACATCACAGTGAAAGATTTAGGATGCTTGTTGTTGACCATGTTTTTGACTTCTGTTTTTATATTAAGATTGGTACGTGGAGACGTGAAGCTGGAAACTTCCCTACTTGGTCAACCAGGATCTAGGATCTTATTGAGCTTGGTTCTGGTATGCTTTTCGTTATTTTTTCTTTTCTTGACATCTGAATTTATTTATTTACATGCTACAATAATTACAACATATTTATAGCTTTCATTCTGGTCCACTAGACTTCTTAGATTACGTGGCTGTTTAACATAAGCTCGTGATTTTGCAGATTGACAAGTTTTTGGTGGAGGTCAAACTTTGAACTATTATGTACCCATACTACTCACTCACACATCTCATAACCCAAGGCTAAGGATCTTTGGTTTCTTATAGTTTATTTTTGTTTGACTTGTTGCATTATATTCAAATCTTTTTTGTGGGCTTAGAGTTAAAATCCTATTATATGAAACGTGCTCACTTCAATACTCTTTTTTCAGTTCAGGAATATTGCAAGAAACTTTAAGCTGTACACTTACCAGAGAGAGAGAGAGAGAGTACTCTGCACCCAAAACTCTGAAACTTCTTGCTGTACCACTATTTATTGTTCAGGTAAATTATTGTTTTTGAAAGATTCCAAGTTAATAAGTGTTGTATGCTCTTGTCCACATGGTTCCTCAATTTGTCTATGCGGAAGGATATTATAGATGTGTGCTTGATGGTCATACATTTCTAGCCAATGGTGTAAAAGTCGCTAGGCGCTGCCAGGTCGGTTGACTGGAGAGTTGCGAGTACTCGTTCTAGGCGGGGAGTACTCGGGGAGTACTCGGTTATGATAAATTATGAAGAAATTTAATTTTAAGAAATTATACATATATCAAATAGAGTAAGTTTATTAATATTTATAACAATATATGTGAATATCAATATAAATTAGAAGAATACATGTTCCAAATACGAAAATAATTCAAAAAATAATATTTATTCTATAATATTATAGACATGGTAATCATTTAATAGTCGTCTTCTAATTTATATTCATGAAAAACAACAAAAATTCAACAAAAATCGATGAAAACTATCGGAAATTGACGAAAAACAGTGAAAATCCGAGTTTTCCGACTCGGGCCGAGTAGGGCCGCCTAGCTCCGAGTAGGACCGAGTTGGGCCGCCTAGCTCCGAGTAGGTCCGAGTTGGACCGCCTAGCTCCGAGTACTCCTCGATTTTGACCGAGGTTGACCGATCCGAGTTATAGGACCGAGTTGAAGAAAGTCGCTTCAGTAAATGGCCGAGTTCCGAATACTCCCCGAGTACTCGGCCGAGTTGGCCGAATTTTACAACACTGTTTCTAGCAAACCATGTGCCTGTACTTATGGTTTCTTATACTCTTTTCTTTCTTTTTCTTTTTTACTATATCATCTGATTACTGTTACATGAGCGTATACAAGGGACAACAAGGTGATTTTTTTTACATTGTTGGTGAGTTTACACTTTGACATCATAAAACACTTCTGTAGTTGACTTATTCGTGTATATAATTTTATTGTGCAAGGTTATGGACATGCTTGGACATAGTCTGTCGAACGTTTGTAATTCTTTGGGGCCAAGCGTAAAATGATGGTTTATTTTTTTTTAATTTACGTCTCACATGTAAAATATCTTACTAGCTTTTTTTTCCTTGTTTTTTCAAGATGTCTCCAAGTATAGTAGCTAGTACTGTTGGGGCAATATCAATTTAGAAGCCCCACTCAAAGAGGCAAGACATTTTGATTTGTACATGGAGACATGAAGGGGGGGGGGAGTTTCTTAATTGGTCAACCAGGATCTGTAGATGAAATGATATTGTAATATCTTAGTTTAAGTATGCTTTTCTTGATGTTTTCTATGATGATATCTTATAAGTTCTCTATAATGCTACAATCTTAAAATATTTATGGATATTGACACATTATTTGTTTATGTTTCAGCAACAAAGTTGGAAGACCGAAGGAGTCGACATCTAGTTAGCATGTTGAATATGATCAATACCCAGATTATTCAGGTCATTTTCTTTTTGACAATATGTTTTTCTTATATATATATGTTTTCATCAATTATGTTAATTGATAGATGTTACAAGTATGCAGGTGTACATGCACATTCAGGTTGAAGATCAGTAAGAAGTGATGACCTTGAGGCTTTATTTACTTGCATACACATTAATATTTCTCAATATAGGAAGATTACCATGGTAAGGTTATGAGGTAAGTTTCATCCTTTTCACTTTATTTTTTTATTATTTTTTTTTTCTTTTATTTCTTCTTTTTTTATCAACATTTTCCATCAACACGACAAATGTTTGGCACATCGTTAAAGCACAGGTTAAAAACCCTCACACCCCAGCACTACCACTCTACCTTTTGTTATTTTCTGGTTAAAACATTTTCTGTTTACTGGTATCGTTATAAGTTTGCATATGAAAGGCTTTGTCCGCATGTAGAATACAGTAAATAAATGGTGTATATAGAAGTGAAGTGGCTTCAACCTCATTTTTTTGGGTATGGATGTTGGAACTGGATTTTTTTATGAATTCTATGAAGTTTCATATGTGTATCTTCTGAAAGTTATTTATTTGTGTTGAATTTTCTAGCTATTTATATATAACTTTTAAATCTAGAAGCCAACAAGATTATAGGAGGTGTTCTTCAGAAATGGATTATGGAACAGTGGGAGAAAGAGCTTTACATCAGTTCAATGATACAGACTCATGCCAAGCTGCTGTGAATCCCTTAATATGCAACCTAACTCGTAGGTTTCTTGGTTCTGTTTGCGTATTTATATAAATTCGTTTCTTGGAACAAAATAAGAAAATATTGATGTGTTTCAGGTTTCTTGGCTTATATTGCTGTTGACTCAATATCATATTTTGAAAAGCTTCACTCACAGGGGTAAGTCATTTCTAAACATTATAGAGAACGACTAAGGACACTTGTTTCTGTTTTAATATTAAAATTTGTAGATGGAGACGTGGAGCTGGAAAATCTCGTTCTTGATCAACCAGGATCTAGATGAACAGAAGCTATATCTTATTGAGCTTGGTTTTATATGCCTTTCATTATTTTTTCTTTTTCTTACATCCAAATTTATCTGTTACATGCTACAACAATTGCAACATATTTATAGCATTCATTCTGGTCCACTAGACTTTTTAGATTACGTGCCGGTTTAATATGAGATCGTGATTTCACAGAGTGGCTGTTGGCATTAATCTTAATCGGGTTAAAGTTAGGTCAAATGGGTACGGGTCAACACTAGGTTTAAATTAAGCATGTGTTTATTTTATTGTTTGGTTATATGTTAGGGTCAAAACATGGGATGAATGCAGAAAATTAGAAGATAATGTGCTAGATAGTGGTCACGTAAGCATGGACTTTTGGTTTTGTGAGTCTATTTAATATTTTGCAATGAATGAAAATGTAGTGTGCAAGTTTTACATAAAAGTTTTCTTATATTAGTGTGGCAAGTGTGTTACTCCTCACCCACACATCTCATAACCCAAGGCTAAGGGCATTTGGGTCCTTCGATCCATAATCACCTTGGTTTCTTATGGTTTATTTTTGTTTGACTTGTTGCATAATATACCATAATATACAAATCTTTTTCGTGAGCTTAGAGTTAGAATCTTATTATATGAAACGTGCTCACTTCAATGCATGTTTTTCTAGCTCATGAATGCAAGTAGGGCTGCAAACAAACTGAACGTTCAGCGAACAGTTCGTGAACCGTTCGGCGAGAAGTTCGTTTATGTTTGTTTGTTTAGTAAATGAACGAACACGAACAAGAAAATTATGTTCGTTTAGTTAAACGAACGAACATGATTCATTTATGTTCGTGAACGTTCGATAATGTGTTCGTTTATGTTCGTTAATGTTCGTTCGTGAATATTTGATAATGTCTTCGTTTATGTTTGTTAAGGTGTTCGTTTATATTCTTAATTTTTGTATCATTTATTTTTATGACTATTATATCAAGTGTTTTTTTGATATTTATGCTAACTAATTATTTATTTTTGATTGATTTGGTGTAATGTTTGTAATAAAAAATGTAGTTTTTATTCGAAAATAAATCTATAATAATTTGTATTCATTTGTGCTTATGAGTTTCTTTGTGTTCGTCATGTTCATGTACAGTTGTTTGCGTTCGTTTGCCTTTGTTTGTGTTCATTTGCGTTCGGTAAGTGTTCGTGAACAGTTCATGAACATGTTCATTTTCTTAATAAACGAACACGAACAAGAAATCTCGTTCGGCAAGTGTTCGTGAACAGTTCATGAACAAGTTTATTTCTTAATGAACGAACACGAACAAGGGCGTGTTCGTGTTCGTTCGGTTCGTTTGCAGCCCTAAATGCAAGAAACATTAAGCTGTACACTTACCACAAAAAGAGTACTCTGCAATATCTTAACTCTGAAACTTCTTGCTGCACTACTATTTGAGCTTTATGATAATGTTTATTGTTTAGGTAAGTACTTGTGTTTGAAAGATTCTGATAGAAACAAGTACTAGTCGGCTTGATTTCACTAAACAAACGAAAAGATTACAGATAGTGTACTCAATCCGAGATGGGTATGATCTCCAAAAGTTCAACAAAGAACATAACCAAATATTCAACAATTCTAGACTAAAAACATAAAAGGACTGAAACTAAATTAATACTACTCCCCAAGTGGATTTGACAACCCACTAGAAGGCCCATGGGCTGCTAGGCTGACCTGTAGAATTGTATCAATACTTCGCGCCCCGAGAACCGACTTGTCCTCAAGTCAGGTAGGAAGAAATCCAGCTGTGCATTTGATCACTTGTTCCTTGTAAGGCTCAATAGCTAAGTGTTGAAAGGTGGCAGAAATTTGGGTGGGAAGGGGGGCTCCTTGCAGCTTGTATTCTTGCCCATTGATGGTGAAAATAAAAAAAAACATCAATATTTTCCTGTACATGTGTTCGTCAACTATGTTATCTGACAGATGTACATGCACATTTAGGTCGAACAGTAAGAAGCGATCACCTGGGTCATTTTCGTACACAGTAATATTTCTTAATATGGGAAGATTACCATGATAAGGTTACATGTTCACGTTTCATCTTATTATTTTTATTTCTGTTTTTCTTTTTTCTTCTTTTCATATTTTTTATTTTCATTAATGTTTTCCAGTAACTCAACAAATGTTAGTACATCGCTGAACCACAGGTTAAAAGCCCTCGCACTGCAGCTGCTCCAACTTTTACGTTTTCCCCGTAAGATGATTATCATTTTTTAATTTAGAGATGAAATAGTTCTTTTCCTTTCTCTTCTGAATAAATCTTTGCATTCACATTCGCTGGAGTGTTTGCTGGTTTTGCATCCCACACGTCAAATTTTAGTATCATATCTGTTGAGTATTTTTGTTAATGCAACATCATACTTTTTTCCTTAGCTCCTTGTATTTGACTTCCAATTCGAGAAAATGTTTCAACTGCCCCAAATATTTCATTCGAAACCTAGTATTCAGGTCATCTTTGAGTTGTGACATTCATCAGTTAAGTCTCCGGTAATTACTAGATTATCAACGTACACTAGCATGGGTGCTAGCCTGCTACTTTTGTTTCTCTGACTTTTACAAACAGGCTTGCATCTGCGTTTGTACTAAAAAATCATTGTGTTCTAAGAACTCGAAGAGCTTACCATACTAGGCTCTCAGCACTTCTTCAATCCGTAGAGAGCGTTCTTTAGTTTGCACACATACTAGTTCTAGCTTTGTTTTCGAACTGTGCTGGTGTGTTAATGACCATACTTCTTAACACACATACCCTTTGCTTGGTGCAAGTGGTATTGAAACTCATACGGGAAGTCAGTTTTCCTACTAGTCTAGAACATACTTATTAGAGAAACCCCGAGCTACCAGTCGGGCCTTGTACCTTTTCAATTAATCTGTCTGCCTTCTTTCTGACTTTGTATACCCAACAACTTGAAACATGTTTTACACCTTTTGGTTCGGGAACTAATTCACATGTTTGGTTATGTGTCAAAGCTGAGATTTCTGAGTTCACTGCTTAATTTGATCCATTTTGTTTTATCGAACGCTTATGCATATGAACTTGGTTCCATAATTTCCTCTTCAATTACTACCATGTTTGTTGCTGTAGTATAAAATTAAAAAAAATTACACCTTTTTCATTTCCAAGGTGGGGGTTCTGCCTTCGTACTTGATTTGAACGACGTAGAACAAGTTTCAAAATCGGGGCCGAAGGCTGTTCATCAGTTCTTCACTTGATTCTAGTTCATTACCACCGCTGAGTTCAACTTTAACAATCTAAGATTCTAGACTTCCTTTTAAACAATACACAGGTGACCACCATGATGAGATGAGTTTTAACCAAACACAATGTAGCAGGAAACAACATTTCCTAGTGTTTGGTTCGCAACGCTTCCATACTTTGCGTTGCTTGTCATACCTAACAAAAAGACTCCTTAAGGTTTTCTTGTATAGCTTATTTCTCAAGTGACTTGGCATGAAAACATATGAAACTCAATTCGAATGGTGACTTGAATTCCAGCCCTGTTAAGTTGTTATGTTAATTCATAACAGCTGCTTTTATTAACTCTACCTAGAATCTTCCAGGTATGTTTTTTACGTGCATATAACACCCCGAGACTTTAGCCTTGTAGTTTGATTTTTCAAATGGGAGCTGGCGTGCTTTTCTGATTTGGTAGCTGGAGCAAACTTCATTTCGATTTACACTTTGTTTTGGTAAATCGATGATTAATTGTCTTTCCACATGATTCCAAGCTTTTGTACCCTGCGTCACCAAGCCTTTGATATCATAAATCTATTGTTTGACTGTTTTTCGTCTTCTCAATGTAAGCTGCTTTTGTAGATAGCATGTATACAGTTTCTCTTTGATGTATTTTGTGCACCGGAACTAATGTTGTCTTAATTTTTTCAAAAACTTGTATGTCATTTGGAAAAAAACAGAACATAGTGCCTTGCTGATGTGATTTAGGAACTAATATTTTTCTTCATACCGGGGACATGATATAGTAACTTAAGCCTCTACGTCCCAACCTTATTCTACTTCAGCCACATTACCTTCGTCTTTCGATTTTACACACTATGGCCATGTGTCCTCTGTTAGGTATCTTATGCAGTGGAAACACACAATTACACACACGTACGAAAGTAATAAGAAGATGAGAATTATAGTGGTTCGGTCAAGATGACCCACGTCCACTCTCTACAACTAGGTATGTTTTTAGAAACTCAAGGGACAAAATTTCAATACAATGGATTTCTATATATAGAGAGATAATTAGGGTTTCAAGGAACTTTAATGGGCGTGGCCCATAACTCCATTGAAAAGGCCAACGGCCTTCAAACCTCAATAATCTCCCACTTGAAGGCCTTGCGAATACAAAGCATCTCTGTCATCTAGTATTATTAGTAATCTTCAAATAACAGAAATCCTCTAAGCCTCTAATTCTGAAAAACAAGCTAAGATTTCAATCCAAATCTCCTAGTTGTAGTGGCCCTTTTCATCAATTACTTGAAAAGGCTTGTTGAAGCTCCTTCGGGCTCCAACTCAGTCGTGCCAAATTCTACCAATGACCCATTCTTTGTCTCAAATGGTCTACACAATCCACCAGATTCAAATATTTTTCTTGACTGTACCCGGAACATGCCCACTGCCACACAATCCTTTAACTGGTTTAGACTTATGACCCCATTCAGCTACAATCTCTGCTCCTTACTTCATGTTTGCAAAATGAACTCTCTTAGTAGCAGATTTAGTGAACCCAACTTTGATTTGCTTTACCGGGTTGATCAGTCCCTCAGCAGGTACCTCCACCATGTACAATGACTCATGCTTCACCATGAGCAATCACCCGGTTCCCATTGATTATTATTCATTTACCACCACCAATCCTTATTTCTAGTCCTTGTTCATCCAGTTTACTAACGGAATTTAATTTCTTCTTCAAACCCGGAATCACCCTTACATTCTTCAGGTTCCATGTAGTTCCTAATGGACTCACAAAATCAATATCGCTTGTTTTCAGATTCACCATCATTTCACCAGTGGTTTTTTTTAGTTTTGGGTTTTCTTTTGCGGGGTTGGGGTGTGGTCCCGATTGGAAAACGTACAGATGGCCCGATTAAAACAACAATTATCCTCCGAAGTATGATCATACATTATTGTTAAAAAATTGTGTCTTGAAATAAATTTGTATATTAAATCACAATTGCATTTCTTAGACATAAATTGACTTGGCCTCTCGTAAATCTGTAAGACTACTCGAACCAATAAATCTATAATGAGGTTTATCGGTGGTCGAACAACAAAACATAATTACATGTTGAAAAATATTTATGTTTCCGCCACTGCATACAATGATATTTGATTTTGTCTGGTGCTTGGGTATGGTTGTATTATAAAGCTACAACGCAAATGCTAATCTAACAATGCATGTCTATTAACATAATTCATTTTAATTGATGCAACACAATCAAACTCACAACTAAACCTACTAAAATGTCAAGTGATTCATATATGTCATATACAAATCACATAATCAAATAATATAACATCACTGCCCTCATCCAACAGATGCATGTTGACATATTTCTATGTAGCGCTACCTATATTATTTGACGGTTCCTCATCCGAATTAATGATTGTGTCAATATAATAGTAACATATCAAAACTTTTAAATTTGCATCAATTTCAAAATACAAATAGTATGCTTTTTCTTCAAAAATTTATAATAAAAAAGGGGCTATGTTACTCACCTTATTTTTTGCCACAAGTCAAATAATTCCTATATGTTGGAGCTGGAAAATATAGTCTATATTATCAACACTATGAAAGTCAACGTCATGGTCAAAGTCAACAAAAGTCAAACCCGACACGTTCAAGACGAAGAACCGAGTCGAGACGTTGAACATTTAGATGACTAGGAGTTTTATTGTAATAAATATATTTTGTGTGAACAAAGTATATTTTATCTTGTTTTTAGTCATGATTTAGTCTAAGTATATAGTCTAGGGGGTTAAGTGTAAATATGGAAACTTAAACTAGACTATAAATAGCCTAATTGTAATTAGAATTAGGTTAATGGTTGAATGACCAATTGATTGAGGGATTTACTTGTAAACAATATTATTAGCAATCAAGAGAGATCAAAGGGGTTTTCATTGTGTTCATCATATTTTGATCTAATTCTTCATGATTTGATTCAAGTTTGATCATCCTGGATTAACAATTTGGTATCAGAGCCATATTGGATCAAATGCATTGACGAATTGTTGCTGATTTTGAAGATGTTCATCAATTTTTAGAGAGAGAAACTGGGTTTCTAGAGAGAGAAAGTAGATCTGAAAATTCAAATCTCATCCCAAGCATAATCAATTCAGCAGATCTACAACAATTTACTACAAATTTGATGATATACAACTGAAATTCCATATCTACAACATATTTTATACAAGAAATTGAAAGAAAAATTCAGATCTGAAGATGTTTCTCTCACACACACTAGTGTGTGTGTTCTTGGTGTTCTTGAGGATCTTCAAATCTTCAAATCTTCAAGCTGCGAATTTAACAACATTATGAACGAAAGTTCACATTTTCGAGCGAAATTACTAGCGAAAATGCTGCCAAAATCATCAACGAACCTGCGAAATTAATACAAATTTTTCAGCGAATTTATAAAAAAAAAAAAAAAAAAAAAAAAAAAAAAAAAAAAATCAATCTGCGAAATTATTCTGCGAATTTCAGGGTTCTTCTTACCCACCTTCTTTATCATATTCTTCTATACAAATATCAAACACTGACACAACATTCGCTTCAAAGTTGCCAGAAGCATCCAATTTCTTACAAAGATTTTTCAAATGTATGAGATCATCGGTAACCCCAACTTCCACAGTAGCACCAGGATCAGAAGGGAAGTACTTATCTTTGAAACTTTTGCACTTGTACTAACCGCCATCCGAAGACTAGAACTGACAGCTGGCAGTTCAGCAGAGTTTTTCAAATCTTCAGCAGCATTTACATCAGATGGTGATGACGACTCAGCAAGTGTATCTATTGCATGAACAACACCTTCTCTCACAAACATCTTACTGAAAGTTTCCGGAAGTTTCTCCATTAGTATTTCTGCTATCTGAAGCGAAGGAGCATTTACACTCGACCCGTATATCTGAATCAAAACAGGAAGAAGGTCCATCCCAAATTGCTGCAGAAGCTCAGGCTGATCGATCAACAATTTTTCGCGAGCCGAGACTTCGGGCGCACTGCTACTGGATTCTTCTTGCTTGCTAGAACTTCCTGCAGTTGATTCTTCTTACGGTTCACAACCTTTCTTTTCCCAAACTCGACCCGAAGACTTTGATGTCACCGTATTCGAACGCTTGAATCTGACCGAACGGGTTTCGTGAGAGGATGTGAGGTCGTTTGTGTTCGCCGGGGGCTAGATCGACGGTGATGAGTTCGAAATCGAGGTCTTCTTGGCGAGACAGAGGAGTACACGATAGGTTACGGTGGAGAGCAATGAACCGTACAAGTTGATCGCCATTGTCATGGTGGATGTATCAATAGTGTAGCTGCAGTACTGAAGTTTTGAGAACGATGATGATGAGATTGGTGTTTTAGTTTTAGGGTTAGGGTTTGAGATTGGTTTAATGGACCTAAAAGTGTTTTCTCATTAGATTGGGCTAATTTCAAGATTAAAAGTGGGCTAACAATTTGGGCTAGTTAAAGGATTATAATTGGGCTAGCAATAACTTGGTAATTGGGTTGGGTTGTGTAAGATTGGAAGTTGTTATTGGGCTGGATCTTTCAAAGAAATTGGGCTAACAATTTAGTAAAATTGGGCTAACGAATTGGGCTACTAATTTGTATGAGTTTTTAACAGTTGGGCTAATTACAAGTTTATAATTGGGTTGGATATATTTTTTAAAACAAATTGTTGTGTGGGCTCATTAAACATAAAAATAACAAAGTTGGGCTCATTAATAATCAAAGAAAGAATTCATTTTTTTTTTAAAAAAAAACAAACGCGATAAAGAAATTTTCATCAATTTTGCAAGATTTATAAAAAAAAAAAAACAAGCTGACCTGGCAGCTTGACCCCAGTTGCTAAGATTTTCTAGCGTGACATTTAAAAATAATATTTTTCCCGGGGGAGAATTTTTAAATTTTTTTGGGAAAAATATTTTTGGGGCGTTTAATTGTTCAAAATTTTTACAATCATGTCATCTTCAGAAGACTTTAAATCAGATAATCTCACAATGGCACAAAGCCGGTTTGATTCTTTTGCAGGTACAAAGAAAGAAAAATTGTCAGATTTAATTGATCGATTTTTAAAAGTAGCAAATAATCTAAAGAAGCATGTGCCTGATCTCAGTAATCATGAACAAATTCAAAAGCTTCTCGAGTCTCTTCCATCTGAATGGAATCATCAAGTTAAAATGCTGAAGCAAGAAAGAAGTTATGTCGACACAAAACTTATGGATATGATCAACAGATTAAAATCTCTCGAGCTAGATATCCAAAGAAACGAATTTCAACAAGCCGTGTTCCCATATCAAACTAATGCGCTTAATACTGATCTTGTCTCTTCTGTAACAAGCATACTTGATTACAAAACAGAGATGATTGAAAAGTTGAAGTTATTGAGAACTGATTCGGATTTAAATTTTGAATCCAAAGAAAATGTTGAAGAGAACTATGAAGCTCTGAGAGTCGACAATGATACTAAACCGGAGTCTGTGAGAACCGATGATGATAAGATTGGAAAAGCTGATAGAAGAAAGAAAGAATTTGAGGTTGAAGAGATGCTGAAGGTCAAAGATGATGAAAAACAAGAAATCACAAGGGTTTGCAACTGTGAAAAGAGCTTAGCTGCAGAACGAACTATCTTGGGTCTTCCTTATGAGACTGTTCAGGATATGTGTTCCTCGTCATGCAAAATCCGGCTATTTGGGATTTATAAGGCAAACAGATTGTTATTGGAAAATGAAAAAGAATTAAAAACAATCAATAAGGAATTAAAGAAAAATGAAATTGCTTTTTCAAGAAAACTTAATGAAGCATTGGCTGAAAATGATCTTTTAAAAAGAACCATTTTGGAGCGTAACGTTGAAATTAATATTCTGAGAGAAAGGGCTGTTTTAGCACAATTTGAAACAACAAAGCTTCAAACAAAGCTTGATAAATGGACCCTTTCACACATGAAAAAGGATGAGCTTATTGCTAAACAACAAGGGGCGCGGGTGAAACATGGGATTGGATATAAATCTGATAGTGAAACTGTATTTAATTCAGTTCCACCCCCTTCTACTTTATGTTATTCTCCAATTCCCAAACTTCATCCTAAAAATGATTTGTTTGAACAATCTAATAGTTGTTTGCATGCAGGTTTGAGCGGTGTGAATCTTAAAGAGGTGCGAGATGATTATGATTCTAAAACTGGTATGGGATACAATAAATCGAATGCTGACAGTCAAGCTAACGATTGTTCAGTCCCGGTTGTTTGTAAATCTATATATACTATTTCTTCTAACTTCTTTGATAAGTTTAAAGCAGGTGAAATTCCTACTTTTGAGCCTGTCAGGGTTGTGAAAGAAGAGATAAATCCGAAATCACCTAATTATCAAGTTCCAACAACAACACATCCTATTCCTGTCAATCAAGATCCATTGAAAGCAGATCTGTGTATACGAGACTGGACAAGCTCAGATGATGAATCAATCTCAGAGGTGTGTGTTGGTTCCTCACAAATCAAGATGTCTCCTAACATTGTCAAGTCACAAAAGCTTCCAAAAGCTGAATCAAGACCAATACGGATCTCTTCTCCAACTGCAAAACAACCCACTCAATCAGTGAAGATCTCATTCCCTGTTCAGCATAGCAAATGCCAAAACAAGCAAGAATCTGCTACAAGCTCAAAACAATCCTTCTCAGCACCTACACAACACGTAACTATAAAGAATCAAAAGCCTTTCAAGGCTTGTTTTGAGTGTGGAAAAGAAGGTCATGTGGTAAAGAAATGTCCTCAAAGACTTGCTTCGAATGGTAAAGGCAAAACGAATTGCTTCTCCGAATGTAAGTCCACAAAGAATATTCCAGACGGTAAAGGCAACACGAGTTGGTTCTCTGGATCAAAAGATAAAAAGCACACATCTTTGAATGGTTGGATGAAAAACCCTCAATCCAAACCTTTTCATGTGAAGCCGGTTTCACATGATACAAAGATGAAAATGACCAAAGGTTCAAAACCAAATTCTTTTCCTTCCGGTCTTAAACAGAAATTGATTTCCAAATTTAGTTCATTCAAATCCAAATTAATTGAACCGAAACAAATTTGGCAAATTAAAAAGAAGGATACAGCAACCCCCGATTGTTTAAACGGTTGTGTGCCGAAGCAGGTTTCTTATATTGATGAAAAAGGAACTTCTAGGACTTCGATGGCCTGGGTTCCCCTTTCAAACTAATCTGTTTATGAGTGCAGGAACAATTCAGAAGGACTGTTAGTAATCCGGTTTACTGACAAGAATTGTTCCTAATTCAAATTTGAGGCGGAACAAATAGGTTACGGTCATGGTATTATATCCACAATCTGGATTTTTATATGCACCATCACCGTTCTCACTTCACAATCACTGCATATTTCTTGAAAACTCATTTCTTATATTCATATCAGTGTAGTTTGAAAGACCTTTTTTGGTAAATTTCTATTTTTGTACAGTATTAAAAAAAATAAAAAAAAAAATAAAAAAATAAAAAAATAATTAAATAATAAAATAAAAATTATTAAAAAAAATAAAAAAAATAAAAAAAAATTTTGCAAAAATAAAATTTAGGGGGAGAGTATATGTAAATAAAAATGAAAAGTGTACTGAGAACTTGATTCGAGATGACTGAAAAATGATTGTATATCATCTTGAAATGCTTGTTTTTGCATGACTTGCGTTTTAAAAATGAGAAATGATAGTAACTGATGCTGTTATCTGATTTACATCTTATTCTTAATTGTAAATAATAGGAAAACAAACAGATGCTTTAATGATATGCTTGGTAGACTCAGCCTGAAGAATAAAGTAGACAGCAGTATGATGATTTAAATTAAAACATCATGCTTAAGGATGTCTGGATTTACGCAATCATTTTGGCCTGCACAAAAACTGAGTCCTGACAAAAATTGGATTGAGAATTGATCTTTAACCCACCATGATACAAATCATATAAGCCATATCTTTGAGCCGTGATTGGTGTATTTATGTGTCTTGTGTTTGTGCTAATCTCCTCTGCTGTACGGAAGTACCGACCTGGAGTGATGATCTCCTCTGCTGTACGATAGTACTGACCTGGAGCTCTCATCGGCACATGATTAAATGGTCATCTCCTTTGTTATACGTGAGTATAGACCTGGAGCTCTCACCATTTTGATCTAAGTAGTGTCAAATCATCTAATTCATCACCGAATGCAATATTCTGTTGATAATCACTTGCACACTAATGCACACGCCTTGCTCTATAAAGATCGTAATAAAATTCAAGAAATCCTGAGGTTGGGTGAGGGTTTTTGCCAAATGATTGTGGGGTCCTAGCATTCTAAAGCATTTAATCGAACCTTAATGAATCATCTTCTGCTTGTTGAAAAAGATAGGGCATGAGTTTAAGTGGACAAACATACCAGCAATCGTTATTGATCTGTTTGACAATTTCAAAATCATTCAAAGACTGTTATTAGATTCAGTTATCAGTGTGATCTCATTGCTTGTCGATGATTAAAGTCATCTTTGTGCTAAAGTATATCTTGAGGATGTGATCTCATGATCGATTAAGTTCTCGGTAATTAAAAATATACAAATATAAAATATGTTATAATACATGTATATAATAAAAAATAGAAAAATATAATAAATTTTTTTTAGGTCTTCCATATTATGCTGTTACAATTTTATCATTTTCATGCATTTCACGGAAATTGCGCCCAAACGAACACGGGTTCGCTTGTTTTTCATACACAAATAAACACGAGTTTATTTTGTTCAAATGAAATGATCTAATTAGAAATGTCGAGATTGTGTTTGAGAATGTGTTTCAGATTTTTGCTGTAAGTGATGGCCGATCATCAGTTGAGCAGTGTACCTGATCAGAGAACCTGTTCCTCAAGTTTGCAGAAGATACCGAGCTAGGAATCCTCCTCCTACATCTTCTGAAGCACTCAAGATTAGAGATTTGGGAAGGTTGTTCCAATATCCTCACAAAGGATGCACTCAAAAAGGGGGAGCATATAAATAGGGGGAGCTTATGAGATGAATAACTTTTCTCATCAAATTCAAAAAGCTTTAATTTGAAGCTTTTTCTACTATTGATTTCTCGGGCTGAATTCGTATGAAGACGTTGATAATGATAGACTAAGGGGGAGTATTGTTGGAGCTGGAAAATATAGTCTATATTATCAACACTATGAAAGTCAACGTCATGGTCAAAGTCAACAAAAGTCAAACCCGACACGTTCAAGACGAAGAACCGAGTCGAGACGTTGAACATTTAGATGACTAGGAGTTTTATTGTAATAAATATATTTTGTGTGAACAAAGTATATTTTATCTTGTTTTTAGTCATGATTTAGTCTAAGTATATAGTCTAGGGGGTTAAGTGTAAATATGGAAACTTAAACTAGACTATAAATAGCCTAATTGTAATTAGAATTAGGTTAATGGTTGAATGACCAATTGATTGAGGGATTTACTTGTAAACAATATTATTAGCAATCAAGAGAGATCAAAGGGGTTTTCATTGTGTTCATCATATTTTGATCTAATTCTTCATGATTTGATTCAAGTTTGATCATCCTGGATTAACACTATAAAATAGTTATTTGTTAGAAATAAATCTTATTTCTTTAAAATATATAATTATCTCATAATTTCCAGATTATTATTTTTAATATTTTTTAAAAAATTATCTAAATTTTATTACCACAATCACAACATTTAAGTATTTAATCTAATTTATCAATAATAACACATGTTTCAACCATTTAAAAAAATTTGTTTTAGTCCTTGGTTTTTTTATAAAATTCTCAAATTTTATGTTTTTGAACCATTTTCTTACTGATTTTTTCTAGAAATCAAGTTTTCATAAGGTTTTGTAAATAAGCTTGATGATTTAGCTAGTGTTCATAAGGTTCATTTGTGTTAGCTAAATACATATACACTTCTTAAACTTGTTAGTTATAGACTTTGAGAACCAAACTTTGCTTGAGGGTGAAGAAAGACTAAGGGAGTTGCTTGGCTAGATCCTTGATAATCCACTTGGTGTGGTGGTTCTTGAGCTTGGAGGATGGATCCCAAACTAGTTGAAAAAAACAAAGACTTGATGCTAAGGTTATGATGCTTTTGATGATTGGTTGGTGTTGGATCTGAAAGGGAGCAAGAGATGATTGAAGTTGGTTGAGTGATGTGAGGACAGAGAGCAAGAGATTAATGGTTGTGTGATTTGGGAACCGAGAGAGAGGGAGAAGGCCGACAGGGGTGATGGTGGCGGTTATGGTGGTTTGCGGTTGTGGTGGTTTGTGGTTGTGATGGTTCCATTGGCCGAGGATTTCAAGAGAGTGGAGATCATCATCATTAACTCTAGCTTAGGCTTGATGAGGTGGTGTGTTTAGGTTCATTAAATGGCCATTTAGGTGCTAGGTGGCAAGGTTTAAAGGGTAATTAGTGTTTGGTATTGCTAGGTGTCGAGTTATGGTACTAATGACTCTCTTAGTCATTAGGTTAAGGTTAGTTATTTAGTTAATTGTTAATCTAGGTTAGTTAGTGTCTTAATGAGTCGATACTAGTGTTAAGTGGGTGCTTTAGTTAGTGTTTAAGTGCTTAGGATTAGTTTGGTTTTGGTTTTTGACATAAGTTTTCTAAATGTTAACTTGATTAGTAGTGTTTGATTAAGTTTCAAATCTTAATTCTTTACATATAGATAAAAGCATTTAACATTCAAGTAACTAATCACATAATTCTATGATTTGGTAACTCATATACTTATGATTCGATAATCACAAGGTTCACACAAGAGTTGCATACATGCACACGTAAACATTTATGCATGCATGCATGTTCACGTACCACCATGAAAAAACATGAAAAATTCATATAAGGTTAATCAGATAAAATCATCTTAACAGTATGTAATAAAATATATAAGTATATACTATCCATTTATTGTAATTCTTAAAACATTTATTTACCTAACCTTGGATTTTAGGGTTGTTACAATAATGTTTTTAGATAAGTCAGTCCTGAAGCGTCAAAATAAGTATTGCCGATTGAAATCCCATCTCAACTAGTCTTACTCAGGTATTGAGGGTACTTACATACACCATTTAAGAAAAATAAATAAATAATAATGTGGGGTTGGTGATAGTTGAAAAAAGGATTTATAGTATCAATAAAGATAGTGGGTTAGGTTTAAAAGGACTAAAATACCCTAGATCAAACGACAAAACTAACAGAGTTATTGGTATGGACCAAAACCGTTAAAAAATAAAACCAAAGAACATGATATGATAAAATATCTTGTATGTTAAAATAGTTAAAATGACTAAACGACATGGACCAAAAATAAAATTTAATCTAACTAAAATATCTTGAGAAGATCATTGTACATTTCTTTAAATTAATAATTGATTATGATAATTGATAAGAGTAGAAAATCACAAACATAAAAATCTCTCGTGTTCTCTAGAAACCTACACATGATTATTCCATACTTGATCAAGGGCTTATGCTAATAGTTGAAGAATGCATAGGCTAATCGTTTGATGGAGTAGACTGCAAGTTAGAAGTCAGTTTTCTTGTTACGTGTATGTTTCAATTGTTAGTAGTGTTAGTGGAGTCATGCATTAGTTGAGTTAGTGGAGTCCTATGAATAAGGTAGAGAAGTAGTAGATCCTGCGTTGCACGTTTATAAATTCTTGTACTTGTTAATTTGGAGATTATTGAGAAGATTTACCCCAAATCTTTGTTCTCTCTTCTCTTATTCTCAAGGAGTGTTTGCCTACTAAAAAAGTGTCAATCACGTGGGATCGAACGTTTAGAGTCATTAAAGTCGCACGAAAACGCCGTGAACTCCATTGTTAGCACGATCGACTAATGGGTTTGTGAAGGTGTGGAAACGAGAGGGAAAACGATGAAGCGTAATAATGTTGAGACATTGTTAATCAAGATGAAGCATAATCATGCATACTGATAATGTTTTGGTGTGGCTCGAGTTAGGGCTCAAATGTCATATTGTAGTGATTTCGGGATTTTCTTGTGACCGTTGTAGACGATTTGGGGGATCATTTCCTTTAATACATCCTATTTTATTCTCATTTAATCATCTTAATATATGAACTCTTTTACCTGCATTTTAAGAATTTTATAAGTAAGATATTGTTGGTCGTTGCTTGATACTCTTATTCACAACTTAAATGAGATATTGTTGTCGTTTCTTTGCACTCAAGGAAATGAGATGCCCCCTCCCCCCAACCAAAAAAAAAATAATAAAATTGAATAATCATAAGTTGAGTGTCACGTTTCTAAGGATCAGACCGATGAACATCAAAGAAACCAAGTACAAAGGATTTCTTTTTGTTAAAAGTAAGGACATATATTGATTGGTCAATAGTAAAAGTACTTAGAATTTACTAACTTGATTTACCACGTAAGGGATAACAAGCATTCACATTACTATAACCATATATTGTTGGTGCGAGAATCAACAATATATTATTGACCATGTTTAGTGAGATGAGTGAGTTGTGTGCAGTGATAGATCCTAAATGTATATTACACATAGCAAAAGAAAAATGGGTTGGAGCATGAATACATTGGGTCAAGTGAAACATAAATACTGATAAGATGACATAAAACGACTTAATATACTTTAACAAATATGATAAAAACAAAGAACTTTTACAGTTACTCTCTACATGTTCCTTTGAAGTTTTAATGTTATGTTGCGTTGCGTTTTACGTTGCGTTGCGTTTTACGTTGCGTTGTGTTATGTTTGATACCTGAAGTCGAAAGAAAGTCATATGAAATTTACCCATAAGCAACTGCATGTGTAATACTAATTTAAACTAATTAAACTGACTATTATTCGATTGGTTATGGTTATGGAAGAGGTCAAAACCGACCCATAACCGACTTTGGCCTCCCTAAAAAGGTGCACAAAAAGAATTGATTCACAAACCAAACTGACAGTCCGAATTAGTTCTAAGCCAGTACCTATCCAAATCGGTCCTTTACTAGAAAGAACATTGATTTCAAATCGATTTTTCTTTCTTTAGTTCAATGTGGTTCTAGACATTAATGTTTTTTTAAGAAAATGAATTTATAAATGTTATGTTAGATTTTATAAAGTGATTTTGTTTTTTGTATAAAGTCATATGAACTAAAGAACCGAATTGGTTCTAAGCAGGTCCCATATTTATTTTTTAAATTTCCGTCCCCATATGTTGACATAAACACTATTATTTTTTGTTTAAGAAAATGAATTTATAAAGTGATTTCAATTATGCTTAAAGGTTTAAGAACCGATAAAATCTAAGATAGTCCCGTTATTTTTATTTCTTTTAAATATACCAATTTGGCAAAAAAAACATGATCATGTATAGAGTTAATAGACATGGTCCATAAATGATTTTATTTAACCATTATTTAAGGCCACTTAAATACAAAGTTTATAACACGACTACATGACTACATGAGCAATTTTTTGGTGTTTTATGGAACAAACAAACTTTAGTAGGTGGCTTCAAGTTTTTCGCTTAATCCCTAATGCACCCTTAATTCACATATAGTTTAGCTGTTATTTTTTTCATACCTATTGTTACTCTATCAATTCTCTACTCTCCACACTACAATTTAATCACTATCTTAATTCGAAAAAACATGAACTTATTTTGAAAAAAAATGCAGCAATCGTCAAAACAAATGAACTCATTCAACACTTTAAGATATTGTCTTCATGTCCAACATCTGTCCATATACAACCATCAGCCCTAACTGGTAATAAATAAATGAACTTTCATATCTGGTAATAATATGAGTTTGTTTTAAGTGGTAATTGACTAGCATTTATGTTTTTTTAATTGGTAATGAGTTAAACCTGACTTCTTACCTACTCGTGAAGGGTTGGGAGGCTGGACCAGGTACGAAGAAAAAATTTATAATTGGAGTTTTTTTCCAAGATAAAAAAATTAAATTATAAATGAGAAAAAATAAGTATAACTATTTGGTTAAAAAAATGAGAACAACTATATAAGTTAAACAAATGAGAAAAATTAGTTGAGTTAAAATAAGTATGATAATGAGAAGAGAAAAAGAATTAAATAAAAAATAAGAAAAATGTAAGATATAATAAGTTGATTAAAAATAGAAAAGATGATATAGGTTGATTAAATGAAAATTATAAAAAATAATAAATTATTTAAAACTTAAAAATGAAAATTAGATGATATAGGTTGATTATATGCAAATTTTCCCCTTCTTTGAATCTACGATGGAAATAATAGACACAACACCACACCCCTTTTCTTCTTCGATTGGTTTCCCCTGATTCACAAGAATGATGGCGACACCGGTAATACTCGATTTTAGAACAGGGTGATACGTGTCAATTATTATTATACGTGTCAATTTGTATAGGGTTTAATTAGTCATTCTTTGTAAGTAGAAGGGGTTATATTCTAAACTAGCAAATGATGGTTAAGTCGTTATATCCTTTGTAACAGATCGAAGTTTCTTCCGCTCTTTCTCTCTAGAACTCTCTTTCTCGTTTGTATTGCATCACAGGGGTACTCGATCGGCGGCGATATCAACCGGTATGTTCTCTTCTTCTTATCTTTCTTTATTTTTTGAATTCGATTTTGGAACAGGGGTAGTCGACTTGTTCTTAATCTGAATCGATTTTGGGTTCTCCGGTACTGATCGATTTGGTAAACCTTCGGGTTCTGATTCGACTAAATCTTTTTGTTCTATGTTCTGAACCGATTTAAAAATACTGAATCGATTTGTTCTTCAACTTTGGTTCTGAGTTGATTTATCCCTCTGAATCGACTTGTTTTTGTGGTTCTGAATCGATTTAACTAAATCGATTTCTTCTTGGTACTGATCTATTTAACTGAATCGATTTGTTCCTTCTTCTAAATCGATTTAAACGGAATCGATTTGATCTATGTTGTCTTTGATTTGTTCTTGTATTCTGCAATCGGGTCTGAATTGATTTTATCACTGAATCAATTTTAACAACGCTTTATCTGAATCGTTTGTACTCTTCTGAAACAATTTTGGTTTGAATAGATTTACTACTAAATTGATTTTGGTTTCGATTGCAAATTCAAGAACAAGTCATCCATTAAAATTGAGCCTTAGGCTCTGACACCAATTGTTGGCCCTTTAGGATCGATTAGGCTCTTGATTGATGATCATGAATATGAACAATTGTATGTGTGTAATTAGAGAGAATGATAAGAACGTATGAATGATTATGATTGATTGTTGTTTATGTACAGACACTTCGACATCTATAATACCTATGGTGGTGGTTACAACTTCGGTTCTTGACACTCTAAACCCTTATACATACATACATACATACATACATACATACATACATACATACAAATACTAGATCTAAGTTACTTTGGACATATCGCATAAATGACCCATAGTTTAACTATACCTAGACACATATGTATGGATTAAGCTATTGTACTTCAACAGGCGTTGGCATTTATCACTTCTTTAATATATGTCATGAGTTTTACACAACTTTATTCTAAAGATACGGTCATAATCCATGATTGCTGCTTCATGATTTTGTAGACGGCTTGGTTTACACATTCACCATGCATGTGTGTAGTCTTCTAGTGACTCTTTTACTTTATGCAGTCATGAGCAAGCACTAATTTTTGCAACTGATTTATATTGGTTTAAAATTATTTAAGGTTTTTATCTTAGTTTATTCATTTGTCATGTATAACATCGAAATCTTTTCTACCAATAATCAGTTAATTTGTTCAAATCATTGTGCCCTGAAAGAGAACATTAAGGATGCGTCCATAACTTTTTGATCATCAATATCAAAATTGCGTGCTTCATCTAAAGGGCTAACTCTTGAGCTTTGTCGTTGTATTGGTAGAGACCCTGTCATACACTTTGAGAAAATGCGGGATACAATGATACATTGATTTTTTATTATTGCTTCCACCCGTTGTTTATGTTCTTTTCTTTTTCTAGCTTCAACAATACAAGAGCTGTTGTGTTTTATAGGAAAAATTGAAAGAGAAAAAGCCTACCATGACAGAAGCACCGACTAATACTCTCCAAGCAGTTCACAAGGCTGGATGTTTGACTCTTCCTGATATGGTTAAAGGTAGGGTCTGCGCTTTTTTTTTAAATTTAAAATTTTAAAGGATGATTCACTAACATTTATGTTTATGTATATATAGCAGTATGCCATTGCTCTCTAATCCATGACTTTTTATCTATTAGTAGCTACTATTTGGCTGAAATGGTTCATAACAGATGTTAAAGTAGCTGTCAAAACTAAAGTTCCACTTGCGCTTTCGTTGACATTAAATTGGGTAACCCATTGGATCTAAACGAGCAACAAGGTAGGGTCTATACTCCTTTTGAAGGAAATGTTAGGATCATACTTATTGAGAAATTGCATAATACAATGGTATGTTGATCAAGGTATGTTGATCAGTTTTGATTGCTTGCAGTACTTGTTTTTGTTTTTAAGGAATCTACATTTGTTTTTTCCTTTTTAAGAGAAAAAGTTAGAGGCCAAGCCTGTCAATGTCACAGGGGTTGCTAAGTCTACCCTAAATATAAGGTGTGTGACTCTTCTAGATGTTTTACTCTTATCTATATTTGGGCTCATATATATCTTGTTTGGTTTTATGATTAATTAGGTTTACTTATTAAGTTATTGTTTGATCTCATTACATATTTGCATGTGAGTTTGTATTAGCGTGCATGGTAAATCTTTAAATCGTTTTTTTTGTAAAATGTATACTAACTTGACTCATCTCACCCTGTCTACTATCAACTTATCCACCGAGTAAACTGTAATTAGTAATTTATAAACAATAATTTATTGAAGATTATCAAATGTTATATATAATTAATGATTTTTCTATTGTGTTAACAATAGTGTGAATTATAGTATACAATAACATTAGAAGACATATATTTGAAGGCTTATGATGTAGGTTTTGCTAGAAGGTCACTAGCAAGCATGTTTAGCGTGAAGAAACCTATACCTGCTGCTGCTGTGAGTTTCATTTTTCTTAATGTCTCGTTTTATTTATATATTGAATCTTCAATATATATCATCCTTTTTCCCTGTATTGATATTAATTATCTCTTTTCACTATTTAAGCTTGCTGCAAAGAAGTTAGTTCACGCAAGGACGGCTGTTGGCAAGAAATTTTGCATAATCTCAACCTTAAGAAATTTTGGACCGGATTAAACCAAAAAAGTTGAACATGAAGAGGTTGAGGTGCAGTCCCTGTGCCAAAGACACACACATACACTCACATATATATGCATAATCTCAACGCTTAAGAAATTTTGGACCAACATTATGCCTCTTTGAAATCAAATACCTTCTCTTAACGCTTGTTGCTTGCAGCCAGTAGAGATGATCCTTGAAGAGACTGAAAACATGGACTTTCTTTCCTGCAGAAATTACCTAATTTAAAGAACAAGTTGTAGCACTCCAAGAACTTGACCACTCAACAGATTTTAATTCAAGTACTGTTGTTCCCGGTTGGACTGGGAAACTGTACAGGTTAAGGTGTCATTGAAGTTGCCGGCCATATAGCTTCTACTACATGAAAGTTTCCAAAAAAATTGGTTTTACTTGCATTGAAGGTAACCTAAATTGCATTTATAAGTATCTGCAATCTTAAAGTTATGTTATAAATTTGTCACTTGCATCAAAATAGAGCTCTTATGAATGAATTGACCATGGTATTCTGAATTTTTTACATCTGAAGTGTGTATAGCCGCATGATGACAGGTATATATGAAAGCAGGGTGGCTGATACTAAGACCCGTGAACAAGCTATGAAATGTCTAACCAACTAGTTTCTAAAACAGTAAGTATAGTCAAGCATCCCTATTAGTTTTGGAAAGAGTAAGTGTAGTAAAGCATCCCAATTAGTGTTCTTTGGGTTCAATAACTTTCTAATGAGCCTAGAAGAATGTTTTTTTTATCTTTAGTTCAAAGTTACAATCCATATTATTTCCATCAATTTTGTAGATGTTCAAGACCACGAAAGAGCACAAAAAACCGTAACCTTCTTGGTGAGGGCCTGCTGTGGATGGTGACTGCAGTTCAGTAGTAAGTGATTTCTTTGAAGAAACCGACAACCATTGCTGCTACTACTTGAAATGTTACCACTAAACTTAGTGCAGAGCATAGTGTGAAAAATCCTTTTGATTGATGGTTGTGTTTTTGCTCCTAGATTTCCTCTAAATTGTTTGTGCATTTTTGGTGTTAAAAATTCATGTGTTTTCTCTGGCCAGTTGCAGCTGCTTCACTAAAGAAGACTGTTAAAGCATGGTCTTGATAGCTTGCATGGTGAGGATATTAATGGTAAGGTAACACTAGCCTTTAAAGAAATACAATTTATTGCATATAAATTGATTTTGCAGGTTTTATACTCTAGAAATACCGTTAGGTTATTTTTTATAACCTTTTTCAATTATATAAGAAGGTGATGTGAATTGACCCATTCATTTGTATATGGGTTGAAATTTTGGCCTCTCACACAATTCTTTCTTCTAAATTTCATTTGTATCTTGGTCACATTATTAGACAATTAATGTTAGGTCATATTAAAGGTCTTATGTTAGGTCATATGAAGGGTTCCATGCATTCTATACATAACCTTTGTAATCATCTGAAACATAACAATCATCAATATAATATCTTCTCTGGTTTAACTCACAGCAAGGCTGAAATATTCAAGAAAATTGGACAAACAAACATGCTGTATTGGCCTATATGAACTATACCGAATAACACACTTGTACCCAAAGATAACACCATTCTCTTATTTATTTACATTATAGCGTGACATGATCCACCATGAGAACTTAAGCCTTTTTAATACTCTAGGTTGGAATATTTCCTCAACTTCAAAATGCAAGTGAAGCTTTTGGAACTACACTAAAGATGATTTAGTACAGGTCTTATTAACCTTTCTCCTAAATAATTCTTTCAAGATATCCTTAGATTTTCGAATTCACGTGTATAAACTTTTTTTTTTGTATATAAGCCCGAAAAAAATGCTGCAGCTGGAAGAACTCCATCCAGTGTATCTATGCTTTACACTTTTTATTCCCATAATATGCATTACTTTCACCTGTACTTACAAAATTTTTAACTGATGGTAAATTTTGTTAACACTACAAATGAGGCCCCAAGTTTCACTTTACCAATTATCATACACAACCTTAAGAGGTCCAACGTCTGTTCAATCACAAGTCTAAAGGTATGATAGATATCCATCTGTAGGTTTATGTCTACTACAATTTCAACTTATTTTTATGTATTTTCTAATTAATTTATCAATTTGCAGATAGTAGTGGGACTCTAGGTGCAACCAAGAACGAATGAAGAGCATCCGGTTAGCTTTTGCTGGGAACCATGAGCCCGTAACCCAGCCTGTCTGGAACCTATAGAAGAAGTTAATAAATTCAGTGAAGAAGCAAATAAAGCAAGTTTGTCCTACCCGAACTGGTAATACTTTTAATTTATAAGTTTAATTGTTTTATAGTAAACATATGTGCCATATGGAACCCGACTTATCTTTTACGCTTGAGGGTTTCTAACAACTTTCTTTTGGGCTTTGGTATGATGATGCGTTGTGAGAAGTCGTTGGAGATGTTAGGTGAAAAAACCTCTTAGAATTGTTGGGTGTTTGTGTAGGTGCGGTGCAACCATGTCATTCTTATGTTCTAACTTGCTTGTTTTTTGTTCTCTACTTAAGAGTCACTCATGTAGTTGTGAGAGTTACCTTTACTCATGCGTAGGTTTTTGAATGCTTGCAGTTGTCTATTCATCAGACGCAACTGTGTCATCTGCCCAGGTGTCTTTTGTTTTATTATTTATTTAATTAATATGTGCTGCTAAAACTTTTTAGTATTATTTGCAAGCTTCTGTTGGAGGTTTTGCTAGAAAGTTAGGAGCAAGCATCTTTAAGAGTATAAGATATTACATATCTCAGGCATTGAGAGCAAGCATGCTTAGTGGGAAGAATGCTGCACCGGTCCTATGAGTTCCACCAATATCTAGTCTTACGCTTTTTGTTAAAATCTTTGAAATATCTTGTTAATCCTTCTTCTTGGTTTTGATATTAGTTTTCTCTTATCACATATTCAAGCATGGAGTTAAGAAGGTAGGTTGTTGGTGGCAAGAAAGAAGATCTATCAAGTCAAACCAAAAAAATTAAACATGAAGTTGTTGAAGTGAGTTTCGTGCGCCAAACACATGCATAATCCTTCTTCTTGTGTTCAACCAAAATGTTTCATTCTATATTTGAAGTTTGTTCATGCCTTATACCTTTATGCAGGCTGAAATCCATGCAAGTTAGTTGCAGATTTAACATCAAAGCGAGATGAAGGCTAAGTTAAACATTCTCACCAGAGTCATAAGGTATTTGGTTAGTGAAACCTAATTAATCTCTCTTAAATATTAAGGTTACTTCCTTCGAACTATGAAAAATGTTTATGCACACGAACATAAGTAAGTTTGATCAGTGTGGCAAAAATCGGTCTAAGCGACTGATTAATCGGCGACTAGTCACTAGTCGGCTGCCCCCTTGTAAGTTTTACCCAATCGGTCAATTAATCGCCAGGAGGTCGATAGTGGTCAAATTCTGCACTTGGTGGACCTTGGCGGTCCTGATCGACCATAAATCAGAAATTCTAAAGAGTTTTCTAGCGAAAAATTGTAAACTCCAGCCAGATTTGTTTATATAAAAGTGTGTGTGTGTATATATATATATATATATATATATATATATATATATATATATATATATATATATATATATATATATATATATATAAATTTGAAAATTATATTTAGGCTATGTTTGGTAAAAATGGAAAAGTTACTTTTTGACTTTTTGGAGGGGTAAAAAGACCAAAATACCCCTCCACAAGTCACCAAAAAGTCAAAAGTAACTTTTCCATTTTTGCTAAACATGCACTTAAAGATTCCAAACCAATTCATCGCTAGTCGGTGCGCCCACCGCCCGGTTCAGCTCCCTTCCCGGGTGATTCTTTGATGTACACAACTTTATCCCACTTTTTGAAGGAGTTGTTCTCACGGTTTGGACTCGTGACTTCAAGGCCAATCACACACTTTGATTTGAACTTGATCGACTGTTTTTGTTTTTTTATTTAAAGAATGGGAATTACAAAGACTTACATAAGAGAACAATTTTAACCTATTCTTAATACGAACATTACTAAATTTGGTATATAATAGCCTCTTGACAATTAATTTGACCGACCAAAATTAAAATTACAGGTTACTACTTTTCACACTTTTAGTCCTAAAACTTTGTGATCTTCAACCATCCATTCGAGATCTATACCTCCCTAAGTGTCGCAGACGTTTACTCGAGACGTTTACTTTCACATTTCCTTTCTATACCAAAACAATCCATTTCAATTAGGGAACACATCTAATCAAGCTTCTCCTTAATCATTCCCTTAGTTAACATATCAGCCAACTACATTCGAGTATGCACGAGTATTAATTCGATATCTCCCTTAAGCACCGTTTCACGTACAAAGTGGTAGTAAACTTCAATGTGCTTAGTTTGTGAATTGCTATGTTGGTTTAGCTTGTTCATTAACCATATTAACCAGACTAGTTCTTGGATTGCAATTGTTAGTGCTTTATATTCGGTTTCAGTGGTGGATGAAGACATAATTGGTTGTCTCTTGTTGCACCACGACATTGTTGGCTCAAGATGCCAACAACAAATGCCATGTTGGGTGTTGTTAGGGTTAAGTAAATATGGCTGCTCACAATTCTTAGATATTCTATTTGACATTGATTAGGGTAACAATTGATTTATAATGATAGAATTCCATATGTTAAACTTGACTAACATGTCAATCAAGTATTTTATCGATGCAAAACTATGCTTTGGTTCCCATAATCCGACTTTAACCCAAGAAAGTGCCTTAGTTTTCCGAATCTTTCATTCTAAAGCTCGTGTTTAAATTCTGTTTAAGTCGGCATATTGCATCTACTAAATCACCCATGATGAATATATCATCTGCTTATATACTAGAACCACTTTAATGTGAGTTTTCTTAGACTTTACAAACAAGCTTGCATTTGTTGTTCTCGTATAGTTTTTGTGTTCAAAGAATTTTGATATTTTCTTTTACTAACCCTTGGAGATTGTTTAACCCATACAAGGATTTCTTCAACTAGCACACTCACCCGTGTCAAACTTTATTGATCTGGAGCTGTTGTTTGGGTTTGACCTTTTCTCACCACGTACTCTCTAATTCGGCATGTCCAAGTTAGTGGGTTGTGGTAACTGCCAATTGCAAGCTAGTAATAGGTTGAATGTATTTTGCTTTTAATTTTTGTCTATTTTTTGTTTATCAAAACTTGTATGCTAATCTACAACCCTTTCATGGAGCAGCATCCTGAGCACTTGTCTATTTTGCTTTAGATGCCCTTAGAAAGCATTAAAATTATGCTAAACTTACAAAGTGTTGTTTTGGGCAGCTGCAGGTTTTGTTTTCTAGGCACGTAATCAACTCAGACGGGGTTCAAGTGGAGCAAGATAAGGTGTTGGCTATTCAATTTTTGGAAATCCCCACTAATGTATGTGAAGTATGTGTCTTTGGGTCTTACCGGGCATTATCGGCAATCCTCACTAAGAAAGATTTTTTTTGTGCACCAAAGAACCTTGTCTGCATGTGATCCTTTCAAACTAGCCTTAAGCATGGCCACTTGATTTCTCCAAGCCATTTACCATTGAATGCAATGCATCTTCTTTAGGAGTTGGGATATTCTTCCTCAAAAATCTCCTCATGTTGCTTATTTCAGCAAGGGACTCTCTCCCTTTAATTGAGGCTTGTTTACATCATGACCCGTTTACTCGAGGCTTTTTGAATAAAAGTTGTTGCTCTTGTTGGAGAAGTACTAAACAAGCTTGTCATCGGTCCGGGGAAGAAAAGGACTGCCTTTGAAAAAAAAGGAAAAAAAGGAATTGCTCGGGTATTGAGATATCCCATCAAAAGAAAGGAGTCCCCGACCTGTTATAGAGATTTTACCGATGCTGAAGGTAACTTAGCAACAAGGTTAAATGTCTTGTCGTAGTTGAAGTCATGCTCTTGAAACACAGTCCTTTGGAGGTGTTGATCTTGTTGGAGTATTTATGTATAACAATGGCTGTTAAGTACTTGCTCAACCTGACGACCTAGAAGAAGAAACCGTTAACGTTATCGCTTTGTGACCTTGAGGTCATGTATTTAAGTCGTCAAAAAAACACCTTCTAGGCAAAGTTTAGTGTAAGGCTACGTACATCAAATCGCGAACCGAATCGACGCTTGCGCAAAGTAGGAGCTAAGTCAAGCACCGGGTATGTCCATTATACATATATGGTCAACCTACATTTAATGGTTCATAGTTGATTGCTCGTGCCTTAAGGCAACTTCCGTTTGAAATGTTTATATTTATGAACATCGGTGTGTATTAAGTAATGGTGAAGTAAAAATCTACAGACACGGTGCAAAATTTTGTTTGGTTGTGCCCATCTAGATATGATATATAGATAAAATGCCCCATCACTTAATGACGAATGACAACAACCGTGACAACAACAACGACAACAAGAACGACAACGACAACAACAACCTTGACTACCACGACAACAACCACGACCAAAACAACTACAAAGACGGCGACAACGTCAATGACAATTATAATAAAAACAACGACGTTAATGACAACGACAACAAAGACAACAAAAATAATGACAACAACCATGATAACCATGTCAACAACGATAACAACCACGACAACAATAATGACAACAACCACGACAACATCAATGTCAAAACCATAAAAAACAACCATGACAATGCTAACAACAATGACAATAACCATGTAAGCAACTACGACGATTACGACGGCAATAGCTATGGCGATTACGACTACTACAACGATGACGATTAAAATGATGACGACAACTACAACTACAACGTAGACGACAACTACAATGACAAAAACCACGATGACAACAACAATGACGATGACAACAATGACATCAACAACAACGATTACGACAACAATACAAACAAAGACGATGACAACAACAATCACAACAATGGCAATGACATTAACCGCGACCACAACAACCACAACAACAATAACAATGACAACAACAATGACGACAAAAGCAATAGCGACAACAACCACGACGACAACAACCATAACGACGACAACAATGACAAGAACAACGACGATGACAACAAAGCCAAAAACAACTACAATAACAATGGCGAAAACAACAACAACAACGACAACAATAACGACAATGACAACAACCACAATGACAACTAGTACAACAAAAACAATTGCAACAACAAAAACAACTATAATGACAACGACAACGATATCGAAAACAACGACAACGACAATGACAACAACCACGAAAACAAGAACCATGATAACAACTCCGACCACAACCATGACAAATCACGACAACAATGACGACCACAACCACGACAACGACAACAATGACGACAACTACAACTACAACATAACGGCAACAACAACGACAAGAACTATGACTATCACAACAAAACAACAATAAAAACAACAAAAACCACAACATCACGACTACAAAGACAACGATGACGACAATGAAAACACAAAAAACGTCAATGATAACAAGTTAACGACAACAACAATAACAATGACAACAACCACGACAATCACGTTATTGTGGTTGTGGTTATCGTGGTTGTGGTTGTGGTGATGGTTGTGGTTCTGGTTCTGGTTGTGGTTGTGGTTGTGGTTGTGCTTGTCTTAGTGGTTATCGTTGCGATTGACATTGTGGTTGTGGTCGTGGTTGTGGTTGTGGTTGCGGTTGAGGTAGTCGTTGTGGTTGTGGTTTCCGTGGTGGTTGTGGTCGAGGTTGTGGTTGTCGTTGTGGTTGTTTGTAATTGTGTTTGTGTTTGTTATTGTGGTTGTGGTTGTTTTGCGGTTAACATTGTGGTTGTCGTCGTGGTTGTCATTGTGGTTGTCGTTGAGGTTGTCATCGTGGTTGTCGTTGTTGTCATTTTTGTTATCATTGTGGTTGTGGTTGACATCGTTGTGGTTGTCGTTGCAGTTGTTGTTGTGGTTGTTGTTGTGGTTTTCGTTGTGGTTATAGTTGTCGTTGTCGTTGTCGTTGTGGTTGTCGTCGTTGTCGTTTTGGTTGAGGTTGTCGTGATGGTTGTCGTTGTGGTTTGTGGTTGTCATGGTGGTTGTGATCTAGGTTGTCGTTGTGGTGTCATTGTGGTTATTGTGGTTGTGATTGTGGTTGTGGTTGTCATTATTGTGTTTGTGGTTGTGGTTGACGTTGTGGTTTTGGTTGTGGTTGAGGTTGTGGTTATGGTTGCGGTTGTGGTTGTGGTTGTTTGAGGTTGTGGTTATGGTTGCGGTTGTGGTTGTGGTTGTGGTTGTCGTTGTTGTTGTCGTTGTGGTTGTGGTTGTTGTTGTGGTTGTGGTTGTCGTTGCGGTTGTGGTTGTCGTTGCGGTTTGTGGTTGTTGTTGCGGTTGTGGTTGTGGTTGTTGTTGTCGTTTGTTGTCGTTGCCGTTGTCGTTATCGTTGTGGTTGTGGTATTGGTTGTGGTTGTGGTTGTGGTGTGGTTTGTGGTTGTGGTCGTGGTTGTCGTCATGGTTGTCGTTGTGGTTGTCGTCTTGGTCGTCGTGGTTGTGGTTTTAGTTGTGGTTGTGGTTGCGGTTGTGGTTCTGGTTGCCGTCGTTGTCGTTGCCGTTGTTGTTGTGCCGTTGTCATTGTTGTTGTGGTTGTGGTTGTGGTTGTGGCTGACATTGTCGTGGTGGTTTTACGTTGTGGTTGTTGCCGTGGTGGTTGTGGTCGAGGTTGTGGTTGTGGTTGTGATTGTGGTTGTGGTTGTCGTTGTGGTTGTCGTGTTTGTCGTTGTGGTTATTCTTTTGGTTTTGCTTGTCGTTGTGGTTGTGGTTGTTGTTGTCTTAGTGGTTGTCATTGCGGTTGTCATTGTGGTTGTGGTTGTGGTTGTGGTTGTGGTTGTGGTTGTGGTTGAGGTAGTCATGGTGGTTGTTGTTGTGGTTGTGGTTGCTGTGGTGGTTGTGGTTGTGGTTGTGGTTGTGGTTTGTGGTTGTGGTTGTGGTTGTTGTTATAGTTGTCGTTGTAATTGTGTTTGTGGTTGTGGTTGTCGTTGCGGTTGTCATTGTGGTTGTCGTCGTGGTTGTCATTATGGTTGTCGTTGTGGTTGTTATCGTGGTTATCGTTGTTTTCGTTGTTGTTATCATTGTGGTTGTGGTTGTCGTCCTTATGGTTGTCGCTGCGGTTGTGGTTGTGGTCGTTGTTGTGGTTGTCGTTGTGGTTGTGGTTGTCATTGTCGTCATCGTCATCGTTGTGGTTCGTCATTGTGGTTGTGGTTGTGGTTGTGGTTTGTGGTTGTGGTTGTGGTTGTAGTTGTGGTCGTTGTTGTGGTTGTGGTGGTGGTTGTGGTTGTAATGTGGTTGTGGTTGTGGTTGTGGTTGTGGTAGTAATGTGGTTGTGGTTGTGGTTGTGGATGTCTTTTGTGGATGTCGTTGTGGATGTGCTTGTGGTTGTGGTTGTCTTTGCCGTCGTTTTTTTCCTCGGGTTGTCGTGGTTGTGGTCATGGTTGTGGTCGTGTGGTTGTGGTTGTGGTTGTGGTTGTGGTAGTGGTTGTCATTGTCGTTGTATGGTTGTGGTTGTCGTTGTGGTTGTCGTTGTCATTGTCATTGTGGTTGTGGTTGTGGTTCTGGTTGTGGTGATCGTTGTGGTTGTTGTTTTCGTTGTTATAGTTGTGGTTGTGGTTTTTGTGTTTGTTATGGTTTTTGTTTGTGGTTGTGTGTGTCGTTTTTATGGTTGTGGTTGTGGTTGTGGTTTTTTTTGTAGATGCTGTAGTCGTTGTGGTTTTCGTTTGGTTTGTGGTTTTCGTGGTGGTTGTGGTCGAGGTTGTGTTTGTGGTTGTGGTTGTCGTTGTAATTGTTTTTGTGTTTGTTTTGTGTTTGTGGTTGTGGTTGTGGTTGTGGTTGTTGTTGCGGTTAACAATGCGGTTGTCGTCATGGTTGTCATTGTGGTTGTCGTTGTGGTTGTCATCGTGGTTTGTCGTTGTTGTCATTTTTGTTATCATTGTGGTTGTGGTTGGCATCGTTGTGGTTGTCGTTGCGGTTGTTGTTGTGGTCGTTGTTGTGGTTGTCGTTGTGGGTGTGGTTGTGGTTGTCGTTGTGGTCGTCGTTGTTGTGGTTGAGGTTGTCGTGATGGTTGTCGTTGTGGTTGTGGTTGTGGTTGTGGTTGTCATGGTGGTTTGTGATCTAGGTTATCGTTGTGGGTTGTCATTGTGGTTGTGGTTGTGGTTGTTGTTATTGTGGTTGTGGTTGTGGTTGACGTTGTGGTTTTTGGGTTGGTTATGGTTGTGGTTGGGTTTTCGTTGTTGTTGTCGTTGTGGTTGTGGTTGTTGTGGTTGTTGTTGTTGGTTGTGGTTGTCGTTACGGTTGTGGTTGTCCTTGCGATTGTGGTTGTTGTTTCGTTGTGGTTGTTTTTTTTGTTGTGGTTGTGGTTGTCGTCGTGGTTGTCGTTGTGGTTGTCGTCTTGGTAGTCGTGGTTGTGGTTGTGGTTGTGGTTGTGGTTGCGGTTGTGGTTCTGGTTGCCGTCGTTGTCGTTGCCGTTGCTGTTATGCCGTTGTCATTGTTGTTGTGGTTGTGGTTGTGGTTGTCGTGGTTGTGGTTGTGGCTGAGGTTGTCGATGTGGTTTTTACGTTGTGGTTGTTACCGTGGTGGTTGTGGTCGAGGTTGTGGTGGTGGTTGTTGGTTGTCGTTGTGGTTGTGTTGTCGTTATGGTTGTTCTTGTGGTTTTGGTTGTGTTTGTGGTTGTCTTAGTGGTTGTCGTTGCGGTTGTCATTGTGGTTGTGGTTTGTTTATTTTGGTTGTGTTTATTTGTTTTTGTGTTGTGGTTGTGGTTGAGGTAGTCATGGTGGTTGTCGTTGTGGTTGTCGTTGTTGTGGTGGTTGTGGTCAAGGTTGTGTTGTGGTTGTGGTTGTCATTATATTTTTCGTTGTAATTGTGTTCGTGGTTTGTGGTTGTCGTTGCGGTTTGTCATTGTGGTTGTCGTCGTGGTTGTCATTATGGTTGTCGTTGTGGTTGTTATCGTGGTTATCGTTGTTGTCGTTGTTGTTATCATTGTGGTTGTGGTTGTCGTCCTTATGGTTGTCGTTGCGGTTGTGGTTGTGGTCGTTGTTGTGGTTGTCGTTGTGGGTGTGGTTGTGATTGTCATTGTCGTCGTCGTTGTCGTTGTGGTTTTTCGTCATTGTGGTTGTGGCTGTGGTTGTAGTTGTGGTCGTTGTTGTGGTTGTGGTTGTGGTTGTGGTTGTAATGCGATTGTGGTTGTTGGTTGTGGTTGTAATGTGGTTGTGGTTGTGGTTTGGATGTCTTTGTGGATGTCGTTGTGGATGTGCTTGTGGTTGTGGTTGTGGGTTGTGGTTGTCTTCACCATCATCGTTTTCCTCGTGGTTGTCGTGGTTTGTGGTCGTATTGTTTGGGTTGTGGTTTGGTTGTGCTAGTGGTTGTCATTGTCGTTGTATGGTGTGGTTGTCGTTATGGTTGTCGTTGTCATTGTGGTTGTGGTTGTTGTTGTGGTTGTGGTTGTCGTTGTGGTGATCGTGTGGTGATCGTTGTGGTTGTGGTTGTCGTTGTTATGGTTGTGGTTGTGGTTGTGGTTGTCGTTGTTATGGTTGTGGTTGTGGTTGTGGTTGTGGTTATGGTTGTGCTTGTGGTTTGTGGTTGTGGTTGTGGTTGTGGTTGTGGTTATGGTTGTGCTTGTGGTTGTGGTTGTCGTTGTTATGGTTTGTGGTTGTGGTTGCAGTTGCGGTTGCGGTTGCGGTTGCGGTTTGTGGTTGTGGTTTGTGGTTGTTGTTGTTTTGTTCGTTATTGTTTTGTGTTTGTTGGTTGGCGTTGTGGATTTTGTTTTGTGTTGTGGTTGTTTTGTTTGTTGTTGTTTTTTTTTTGTTTTTTTTTGTTTTTTTT
>JACVEC010000164.1:0-32521 GCA_025215565.1 Flaveria ramosissima | reverse complement strand
AGTTGACTCAAAGAACATATGCTGATTTGTTTCACCAAAGCCTTATTGAACAAAGATTTAAATATCTCATTACAGCTATTGGGATGATAAACATTGATTAGTTAATCTCCTTTGAAAACCTTTTAATGTGTAAAGTCTCATGTCAAAACACTCTAAGCCCTGTTACAAATGATCTTTTTCTAAATTTTATCTAAGTATGAATTCTTCCGAAGAGAAATTAACCCTCGGAAGATAATTTGCATATCTTCCGAAGCAATGTTCTCCCAGGATAATTTTCTTCTCGGAAGAGTGTTAAGTCTCGAAGAAGCGATTGATTTCATATCATATCAATCTACTTCCGAAGCTTTTAAACACACTCCACTTGAAAGCAATATATACTCTTGGAAGTAATCAATTTACCTTCGGAAGTAAATTTGCATTCGGAAGAACATTACCTTCGGAAATGCTTTATACTCGGAAGAAAGATTTTACTGTGTAGCGGAAATCTTTTGGGCCCCACTCTGTAACAAGTAAAGATTTGTTAATGATGTCGGATTATTTAAATGGACTAACCTTACCGCGCATCTCATATCATCCACTGAAACCTCACATTGTCATATCCATTTACCCCTTTACACCGCCATTCCACCCATTTAAATACTTCCGGTTAATCACTTACATCCTTTTACCCAAATTACTGCCCTAAAAGCTTTCTTCTTCTCCAATTTACCTTATTCTGAACTATCTTTCTCTTCTTCAATGGCACTAAACCCTCAGCACAACCAAGTCGCACTCCTTGATTCCTCAAGGGATGTTGACTTCTCAGACATCATTTCTTTTCTGACCCAATCTTCGTACTACACCGCTCTGACTGTAAACCCCACGATTTACTCAAACCAAATGTTTGAATTTTGGGCAAATGGTCAGATTGAAACCCTAAATGGGGTTCGTGTTATTCGGTCGAGCATCTGTGGCCAGGAGTTGGTCATATCTGAACAGATCATCAGGGAGCATCTAGAGCTTCATGATGAGGGCGCTCCAACGGAATTCCCCAAAACAGATTTGGACAATTCTTATCTCCAAATGGGATATGGTGGAGATGTCAGCAGGTCATCTGTTTACAAATTCAACTTCTCCTACAAATGTAAGTTCCTGCTGCATGTGGTTCTTCACTGCCTGTCTAATAAATCTGGGGGATGGGATCAAATCCCATATGAACTTGGGTGCCTAGTTCATGGGTTGGTAAACAGCCTCCGCTTCAACTATTCAAGGTTTGTGCTGACTAACCTAATGGGAAATCTTCAAAGGGACACATTCTTATGTATCCCAGGTTTCTCCAGCACATAATCAACTGTGAGTTGGACCAGGGAAAGCTTGTCTGTGCAGCTGCTCTGACTGCTCCTCAAATGAGGCCGACCATCTTCAAGACCTTGAAGAGAGTGTCCACCAACTTCACCGGAAGAGATACTGCACTTCTTCCAGGTATGATTGAGCCAATGGCTCCTGGTGACATCCCTGTTAACCCCACAGGTGATGAACCCACACCAGCAACTACCCTCACTCTGCCAAATCTACCTTCTCCACCCATTACATTTACCTATCAGAGACGTCACAAACAAACCCTTGATCAATCTACTCTGATTGAACAAGCTCCTCATGTTCTACCCAAAAAGGCTAGAGTGGAACAAAGGGCTCCCACTCAGCCTGAGGTCCAACCATCCTTCACAATTGACCTTAATATGGGTCTTGAGTCTCCTCAGTCTCCGACCCATGAGCCCGAAACCCAAGCTGATAGCCCTCAGGGAGAGTCTCTATACTCCTCTGAGCAGCCAAAAAGGGACAGCCCTATCACAGGCTCAATGCCTCTAGACATTGATCAAAGTCCCGGGTCATTAGGTTTCAATTCCATATCCTTTACTGACCTTTTGACTGGAGCTGGTGAAGAGATTATGTCTCTCAAAGGCAATGAAGTTGATCCACAACACCCTCTCAAGGATCAACAGAGCCTAGAGAGACCCCTTATCTCTAGCCCCCATCAGCAAAGCCTTACTGAGGTGAGTCCCACTGATGTGGAGGGGACTCATGTAGATTCAGCTGCCACTACTGAAGGAGCCTCAATGGATCCTCAGGACAGTGGTAACGGAACTGAGACTGAATCTACGACAACCATGCCCTTTGATGACTCTGAAAGAGACATCATTGTCCAAGGGAAACCAGGGCGCCAAGAAACCACATCTGGTGGTGAGGATGAACATACCAGGTGTGTTACCTCATCTCCCCATGATTCTTCAAAAGAAGATGAGGGAAGAATGCAACTCACCATTCAAGACCTACTTTCTAAAGTCTCAAACCTTGAATCTAAGGTTAGGACTTTAGAGGATAGGTCTGCCACTCAGCAACATGAGATTGAAACTCTCAAGGCCAAACTAGCTGAGAAACAGATTGAGAGGTCTGTTAGGCATGTACCAATTCAGGTCTCCTTGACCTCTTCCTCTCGCTCATCGAGCTCTCAAGATGATGCTACCAAAAAGGGGGAGAGTGTTCAGAGACAAAGTCAAAGACAGGAGGAAACCCAAAGTCAAGCTCTCACTTCCTTGAGCTCAAAGTATCCTGTGCAACAAGCTGCAATTTTCCCTGAGCCTCCTCCAGTTGTTTTCAAGTGGATCAAAGGATGCTTCAAGATCTCAATAGGTTCTTTAACAAGTTCCTATTGGAGTCTCTTATAGAACAGCCAAGCCCTGATATGTCTGTGATCTACTTCGGAGCTCAAGAGCTTCAGAGGTTAAATGCACCTTCTACCACTATCGAGGAAGTTGGTCAACCTAAGGTCCAAGTGGAACCTGAGATTAACTTCGAAGGGGAATCAAAGACTGATGGCCCAGCATATGAAACAGTTGGGACAGAAAGTGTATTTTCACAGACTTCCGAAGCACAATTCAAAGCCTCGGAAGAACAATCTCAAACTTCCGAAGCTGAGATTGCTGCTGCGGAAGGACTATTCTCATTATCCGATGATCTAATAGTCACAGATGCAATTCTGGAACTTGCATCTGAGGTTAATAGGGAGGATTTTCTCACCCAACCTTTAGCTCTGACATCAGCATTAACTCCAGCTCCCATCTCTACTACCCAACCTGAATCTTCCATCCAAGAACCCCCAAAGTCTAGTACTTCCGAAGACATCAAAGGGAAGAGGAAGATGACTTCGGAAGAGCTTCAGGAGGAAGAAAGGTTGGAGAAGCTTAAAAGAAAAGGTAGGCTTCCAACTGGGAAACTGCTAGCTGCAAGTACCAAAGCAGCTGCAGCCAACCAGGAGGCAGTCAACAACCGAAAAAGAGTAGAGGTCATAGATAGACTTGTTGGTCTAGGGGCTGCAACTGAAGATGTACTCCTGCTACCATTAGAGGAGTTAATAGAGCTGGAAAAGGCAACCTTGCTGCTAAAACAAGAAAAAGAAGAAGCTGCAAGGTTGGCCTTAGAAGAAGAAAGGGAGAGGAAGGAAAGAGAAGCTGATCTGCAGCTCAGGAGGGAAAGGATAACCTTCCTACTCTCCAGAGGTTTCTCTCAAGAAGAATTGTCTCCACATAACAATGATACGATCTTATGGCTCTTCAACAAAGAGCAAGATCAAATGGAGAAAGAGAGAAAGAGAGCTGCAAGGGAAAAGCTGTTGCAGAAGAAGAAGAAGGAAGAGGAAGCAGGACTGACTGCTGCCAAGAAGATAGGTGAGAAGGCCTGGATGAAGAGTTATCTCAAGGCTCATGGCTTCTCTGGCAGGCAGGTGGGTCCTATGTCAGAAAAGACTCTCCAGCGACATGTCAGTGAAATTAAGGCTGACATTCGCGCGGGGAAGAGGAAGGAGATGTATAGAAAGGGGACAGGGGATGACCTTCAAAGCAACCACTCAACCCAAACTCCAAACCCAACCTCAACCTGAACCTATACCCTTTTCCTTCCCAATCAAAACCGAACCAACCTCTGAACCATACACCCCTGAACCTACACCATCACACCTACCAACCTCTTCACCTCAACCACCTAAACTACCTATCCTCCAACCCAAAACCTTAGCCAGAACCCAAACACCTCAACCTACCCATCAACCCATCAAACCATCCCCTCAGCCTTCTAAGCATCTCTCAATGGAAGAATTCAAGGCAGTCAAGACAAAGCTTATAAAATGCACAACACTGAGCGATATCTCCTGTGAGGAGGATTCAGTCAATTTGACCTATGTTGACGGATCCTCAAGTTCCCTCACAAGAGATCAATTTCTTTATCTGCCAAGAACTTTGGACCAAGCTGCAAACCTCCTTGGCCTCAATTCAGACACTTTGAATGAGGAAGAAAAGAAGCTAAGAGAAGGCTGGTGACTCTACTGGACACTAAGAAAGGAGACAGGGTACCAAGACAACCTTTTGCACCAGAAAGAAGATCATCCAGTGGAGGTTCGAAGACTCTTCTCACAACTTTGTTGTTGAAAGAGAGAATGGAGAGCTCAACAGGCTGAGTGCCTCATCTCTGCTACACTTGAGCAGGTTTGACATTGCTGAGTTAGCAGAGAAGCCATTCTCCAACCCTTCAAACTCTGATGTAGTTGCCCATATCAGAAATCATCTAGGCAGCCTTCATATGGCCGAGCTTACTGCTAGAAGCAAGGTTGAAGAGGAGTTGAAACTGAGAGAGAAGGAGGAAAGGAAAGGATCAGCAACCAAAGGCAAAGCCTTTCTACATATGGTTGAAGGTCCTGAACTTGAGTCCATAGTTAGATGGGAGTATGACTATAACTCCCGTCAACTAACTCTCTTCAGGGGGACACAACAGAGGGTACATGTCATTCAGAGTGATAGACCGGATCTCCTATCCACCAATGACTTGTACAAGCTTCTCAGCACTACTTCAGGGAAGAACAAAGAGACAAACAAATACCTTTTGTCCCTGGTGCTGAAAGCTTTGAGAAGCAAATATAAGTGAGGTTTTGGTAGCATCAGCCTAGGGGGAGTTTGTTGGATCTAGAAAGGCTGGTGCAACCAAAACCAAGTCACTTAGAAGATTTTGGTACAACAAACAAAGGACTTCCGAAGCTAAGTATGGAACTTCCGAAGGAAAGAAGGAGCTCTTCCGAAGACAAAGTGTAAAACTCACTTCCGAAGGAAAACTCCAACTTCCGAAGACAAAGAACCTACTTCCGAAGATCAAGACTTAGAAAGAAAGATCTGAAGTCAACTTCCGAAGTACAGAAGTCCTCAAAGCCTCGGAAGCATATAAGCCTCTTCCGAAGTATAAGTGGCCTCGGAAGAACTTGTTCTTACGAAGCCAATTAACCTTCGTAAGACACTCCTATTATCCAGTGGACATAAGTATGGTCGTTCTGACACTCCGCTGCAAATCTCTGAGATACTGCATGACGTTTTCTCAAAAGCCATGTAGTTGACCATACTTTAATCCACTGTTTACCTTTTTATGTTAGTACAGTTGCCATCTTTAGTTGGTGACAAAAGGTAAGTCATGGACATGTCATGACTACCATATCTTAGATAATACTTTATCTAAGATACCTTAACTTTAGCATTGTAGTATATGCTTTAGTCTTAGGTTTCCAGCTGGTATCAAAGTATATCCGGCTGTAGGATCTAGTATATATAGTTTCTCATTGTAACTCTTGTTTTATGCTTGTAAGAGTCTTGTAATATCTTGAGTTGAGAAGTAATATATACAAGTGCCTTGAAAATTTATTTCTGCTTGTTCCTTTGCTACTTATTATATTATTATCAACTTTTGGAAAAGACATTACTTCATCTGATTTAAGTGTTTCTATAAGTGAGTTTGAGAGAAATACAAGTGTTTAAGTGACAAACCCGATCCTGCAGGGTTTTATGCGTTAAAACAAATGTTGGTTACACCCTTTTCTTTTATGTGATTCAATTATGGATTGTGGCTGAAAACCTCGATCAAAGAGTGTGGTAGATAAACCTAGTTATCTTTATATTACAATGAAAAACACACAAAATAAGGTAATCATTAAAAATCTTCAACAAATAATTGATTAGCTTCAAGCATCGATCCATGCATTGGAAGATGTTGATAATGATTTAGGGGTGTGCACAGCGCGGTTCGGTGCGATTAATACAATTTTCGAAACCGAAACCGTGAGTTCGGTTAATACCATTTTTTTAATCGCAACCGCAACCGAAACTTCGGTTAACCACCGGTTAATTAACCAATATATTTAACATATGATTTTAAACCAAAATATTAACTAATAAATTATTGTTAGGATAGGTTTTGTAAGGCCCCATACCCAAAACGCTTACAGTTGGACAATCATCACACATATTATTTGAAAACTCATAATCATTTGTTAAAATATTGCAGCGAAATAACTTAACAAAAACCATTTCATATATTAATAATTGCTTTTGCCAAATAATACAACATTGTTAACATTACAAAACACGTTTGGTTGCATTACAACACAAAAACATCATTATTATATAAAATGGATGCCATCCAAAACACGCCAAGTAGCTTCACCCCGTGCCATCCTCAGCAACAATTACCTGCCAACTGAAAATGCATAAAAGTTAGCGTTGCTGAATGAGTTCTAGTTCCATTTGTGATCACACATCATACGTACATAGAGATAATATTTATTATTATCTTCCTTCATCTTTCATCATCGTTCATCATCATACATTATCCGTTATCACTCATTATCATTCATTTCCGTTCCTATCATACGTTTCGTACATTCATTCTTTCTTTACTTTCATCTAGACCAATGTCATGTGCTATACCCCGAACATTGTGCCCGAAGCTGGTACTGGGCCGAAGTCTATAAATAGACCACTAACATTGTGCACGAAGCTGACTCCAGTACCTGGGACAAGCGACAAGGGTTTCTTACGTTTGGTCAATCACAAGAATTAGACCCCTGTGTGCATCGTCATGGGTTAGCTAAACCGCACACAGTTGAGCTAACACCCTTCATTGGGTGTGAACCGCCTTTTATTTTGCTTGCAAGACTTTTCATTCGTTCATTCTTTCTTTACGTTCCACTTTTCATTATCATTAATTTTAGCTTTCATTACATAATACTTTACGTTCATTAACATAATCACACCACGTAAAGCCACAGAATAATACGTAACAAGGAACATAAAGAAACAAATCATAAACATGCATAACACCATCATACATCATTCATTCATCATCCCCGAAACATCCCAAGTCATAGCCTAAAAATCCCTTTTTCCCGAAAATTCAGAATATTTTCTAAGTCTTTTAGGTGCATGGGAACTATGCAGGCGAATGGCTACTATGCGGGCGCATGGCCTCTTAGGCGCATTGGAACACTTACGCACATAGGAAAACTTAGGTGCATGGGCAGGTTTTGGGCGCATGAGCACTATACGGGCGCATGGCCAACACTTAGGCGTCTGGACAGAATCCTAGGCGCATGGGTACTATGCAGGCGCATGGGCCTGACTTAGGCGCATGGGCACTCAGGCGTTTGGGCAGGCTTAGGCGCATGGCAACACTTAGGCGCATGAGCAATATTTTAGGCGCGTGGACACTATTTGGGCGCATGAACTTTAGGCGCATAAGCACTTAGGCGCATGGCCAACGGTTTCATCATAAATCATTTTCTAAACCCCAAATTAGTTTATAACCAGATTTTAGCCTAGTTTCTAGCATACTAAGCATCATAAACAAGCATAAATCATGAACATATCCAAAATCCTTCCCGAGCATACACCCACCCAACCGGGCACACACAAATACATACGGGTACACACCCAACTTGAATAAAAACGTTATAACATGCATTTCCATCCCCAAAACAAGTTAAAACATTTAAAAACGGGGATTTAGAACTCACCTCTTGCAACTTTTGAGTAAGATATCTTCAAACCCGAATGCTTATGAGTTCAAACACCTAAAACACCAAAGCACACAACCAAACACATACAAACACATAAGCACATACCCGAGGCTGAAAATCAGCCAATAACAACCCAAAACACAAGATACTAACCTGAAAACCAACTTCTTCTTCTTCCTCTCTCCAGAACCAAGAAAATTCTCTGCTTTCTATCTCTAGAAAATCGACAAAAAGGTGATGTGCAGAAGTGTGTGGGCGGCCATGCTTCTTTTGAACAACATAATAATAAAGTTTGTCCCTTGTGCAAGTTTAGCCCCTCAACTTGGGTTATTTGGCTTTTCTTTCTTTTTCGTCACTTTTTCTCTTCTTTTCTTTTAAATTCCCGGGTGTTACAAGTCCACCCCCTTATATAGGTTTCGTCCTCGAAACCTGTTACTCCTTAAACAGTCGTGGGTAATGTTGTCTCATCTCTTCCTCAGTCTCCCACGTACACTCGGATCCCTTTCTATGCTTCCACTGTACTCGTACTAAGGGAACCACTTTATTCCTTAGCCTCTTCTTTTTCTTGTCGATGATGGCCATTGGTTGTTCCAAATAATTCAACCGTTCGTCCACCTTGATATCCTCGAGTGGCACCACCATAATCTCATAGGCTAAGCACTTTCTCAGATGAGATACATGGAATGTTGGATGAATCCCACTTAACTCATCAAGCAGCTCCAACCTATAGGCCACCTCTCCTTCTCGAGCAGTGATTCGGAAAGGCCTTATGTACCTCGGGCTCAACTTGCCCCGCTTTCTAAACCGAATGATACCCTTCCAAAGTGAAACCTTCAATATGACTCTATCACCACCTTGAACTCAATCGGTCTATGTCTCTTGTTAGCATACGATTTTGCCTATCTTTCGCTGCCTTCATAAAGGCCTTGATCTTCTCCAATTCCTCAGTCATAGCCTCAATCACTTCGATGCTCCCTAACTCCTTTTGACCAATATCACATGCAGGACCGTTTTAGGGATGGTCACTTACAACACAACACACAATGAGGAAAGTGTAATAGAATACTTAACATATCAATTTAGGAACTAGAATCAATGAGGTATGATACTTAGAACACAAGTAAATATGAGACAGAACAAGAACAAACACACAAGGATATTGGTTTTCAAGAATACTATATATTGCTCTCAAGTTCTTTTACAAGTGTTAAAGCATAAAGAAAAGATACAAGGACCTGAGATACTTTATACTACATCCTGCAGCCGGCCATGTGTAAGGCCCCGTTCCCGGGACGCTTACAGTTGGTAAATCATCGCACATAAAACATATAATTTCATTAACTTGAAGAATTATCGCAGTGGAAACATTAAAACAACATTCCATTTCATCATAAAAGCTTTTGCAAAATAATACCTCGTTATCAAGTTACAAAATAATAGTAGCATTACATCACAACAGCATTATAAATATGGATGCCATTCAAAATGAGCCAAGTAGCCGCCCCGTGCCATCCTCAGCAACCTTACCTGCCAACTGGAAACACATGAAAGTCAGCGTTGTTTTATAAAAACATTACATTACCTTTCATTCATTAAAGCATTTTCATTACTATCGTACGTGATCACACATCATACGTACATCAAGGTAATAATTATTATCTTCATCATCGTTCGCTTCGTACATTTCGCATGTTTCGCATATTTCGTACTTATCGTACTTTTCGTACATTTATTATCTTTCACTTCTATCTAGGTCCTGTCATGTACTTAACCCCCCTCTAGAGCACCAAGCAATTTCATCTAGGGTTAAGCGACAAGGACCCCATATCGCACGTATGGAGTGGTCACTAGGACAGACTCCCCCTGTGTGTGTGAACTCTTATGGGTTCGCCAAGATCGCACGCTGTATAACACACAGTAATTAGGAAATCGCACGTGTTTTGGAGTAGTCACCGAGATTGAACTCTTACTGAGTGTATGAATCCTTACGAGTTAGCCAAAATCGCATGATGTAAATACACACACAGTTGAGCTAACAACTCTCATGAGTTGTGAACCTCCTTTCATTTGCTTGCAAGCCTTTCATACTTTCATTCGTTCATTAATGCATGCATTCATTATTTTGTTCCTCTTTTCATTATCTTCCACTTTACGTTACATCATACTTAATCATTTCATTCATTATCATTCAACGCAAAGCCACGGGAAGATAAACATACATAAACAGGAACATCCACAAGATCATGCAAATCTTCATACATATCAGCATGCATACATAACATATATCACACATACCATCATGCATAACATCATATATAACATCATCATCATACATCATCATCATCATCATCATCTTATATCATTCATGCCCATCACATCATCTACGCCTTCAAAAGTCAACTTACATGAACCCCCGGGAACCTCCCAAGTCAAAACCTACAGCAACTCATTCCCCCGAAAGTCAGAAAATAAACTAAGTCCTTTCAGGCACATGAGCCCTATTTGGGCATATGGGCACTATTCAGTCGCATGGCCATTCCAGGCGCATGAGGACATTTAGGCGAATGGACACTAGGGGCGAATGAATACCTAAGCGAATGGACACCTATGATATGGAGAGCTTCCATATGCATGAACACTTAGGCGTATGGACCCTCAGTCGCATAGCCTTTAGTCGCATGACTTTCAGTCGTGTGACCTTCAGTCGCATGACCATTCGGACGTATAGCCTTCAGTCGCATAACCTTTAATTGCATGCCTTACAGGCACATGAACTTCAGTCGCATGACTTCCATACGTATGAACCTCAGTCGCATGGCACCCATGCGCATGGACCTTAGTCGCATGCCTTTCGGCCGTATGGCCTCTAGTCGCATGCCATTCGGACGCATGGACCTCCAGTCGTATGAGCCCTAGCTGATGCAGAATGCAGTCTACCCCGAACCTAATCTGCATTTTTCAGCCGCCAAACCCTCTCAAACCTGTTCTAAGCTCAAATCAACCATCCTAAACCTTAGGAACACATACCACAACACCATTCAAGCACAACCAAGCCCGAAATCAAACCCCACCCGAAACATACACATACACATACATACGGGTTCAACACCCAACACTTCAAAAACGATTTTCAGATGTGTTACAGCCTCAAAATCAGTTGAAAACGTGTAAAAGAGGGGTCCTAGAACTCACATTAACAACCCCTTCGAGTAAAGCTTCACACAAACTCGCTAAACCTCGACTTTTGCACCTTGAATCCTTCAAAAACCCTAGCTTTGCTCTTTCTCCCTTTCTCCCACTCTAGAACCGAATGGATGGTAAATGGGAGAGGGAATAGGCGGCCAAGCCCTTATGCACCCACTCTTCCATAGATTTTCCCGTTTTGACAAGATTGGTCCCTCGACTTGGACTTTATTTCTTTTCTTTCTTTTTTCTTTCTTTTTTCTTTGGCTTCAAAGAAAATAACCGAGCGTTACAAGTACACCCCATTTATATAGGTTTCGTCCCAGAAACCTGTTATTCCTCAAACAGATATGGGTAATGCTGCCTCATCTCTTCTTCAGTCTCCCACGTAGACTCCGATCCCTTCCTGTGCTTCCACTGTACGCGCACAAGAGGAACCACTTTATTTCTCAACCTCTTCTTTTTACGATCAATGATCGCCACTGGTTGCTCCACATAATTGAGCCGTTCATCTACCTTGATATTCTCCGGTGGAACAATCATATTTTCATATGCTAAACACTTTCTCAGATGAGATACATGGAATGTCGGATGAATTCCACTTAAGTCCTCTGGTAATTCTAGTCAATAGGCCACCTCTCCTACTCGAGCAATGATTCGGAAAGGCCCTATGTACCTCGGGCTCAACTTGCCCCGCTTTCTGAACCGAATGATACCATTCCAAGGTGAGACTTTCAACATAACTCTATCACCCACCTGGAACTCAATCGGTCTACGTCGTTTATCGGCATACGACTTATGTCTATCTTTGGCTACCTTCATAAAGGCTTTGATCCTTTCTAGTTTCTCGGTCGTAACCTCGATCACGTCGACGCTCCTCAACTCCTTCTGACCAATATCACCCCAACAAACAGGAGTTCTACATCTCCTATCGTATAACATCTCATAAGGAGGCATACCAATACTGGCATGATAACTGTTGTTATATGAGAATTCAGCTAACGGTAAGTGGTCATCCCAACTTCCTCCAAAATCAATGACGCATGCCCGAAGCATATCTTCCAGCATCTGAATCGTCCTTTCCGACTAACCATCCGTCTGAGGATGATAAGCCGTACTAATATGTAACCTCGTCCCCATCGCATCGTGGAATTTCTTCCAAAATTTAGATGTAAACCGGGTGTCACGATCAGACACAATAGACACCGGCACACCATGACGAGTTACAATCTCTTTAATGAATAGATCCGCCAACCTCTCAGATGAATATGTCTCGCGAATCAGTAGGAAGTGAGAACTCTTTGTCAGACGATCAACAATCACCCATATAGCATTATACCCTCGCGCGGTACGCGGTAACTTCGTAATAAAATCCATGGTGATGTGCTCCCACTTCAACTCCGGTATATCCAAAGGTTGGATCTTCCCATACGGCTTTTGGTGCTCGGCCTTCACTTGTAAGCAAGTAAGGCATTTACTCACATACTCCACCACATCACGCTTTATACCCGGTGACCAATAATCTTTCTTCATGTCTTGATACATCTTTGTAACACCGGGATGAATAGAGTACCGAGTTTTATGAGCTTCATCCATGATCTTCAAACGTAGATCCCCATAACGAGGAATCCACTTTCGCCCGAATCGGGTTCTAACACCGAGTGTGTTTTCACCCAATTCTGCAACCAAACCTCTCATTCTTTAGAGTTAAGATGATCTTCTTTCAATGCCTCATCCTGAAACTCCTTAACCTGCTTCATCACATCCGAGGTCATGATCAACTGGTAAGCTTTTACCCGAATTGGCTCGGGTCTCTCTTTTCGGCTAAGGGCATCTGACACCATGTTGGCTTTGCCCGGATGGTAATGGATCTCGCAATCGTAGTCCTTTATGAGCTCCAACCATCTCCTTTGCTTCATGTTCAAGTCCTTCTGCTCGAAAAAGTACTTCAAGCTCTTGTGGTCAGTGAATATGGTGCACTTCGTCTCGTACAGGTAGTGCCTCCAAATCTTTAACGCAAAGACCACGGCTGCTAACTCCAAGTCATGAGTAGGATAGTTAACCTCATGAACCTTCAACTGTCAGGATGCATAGGCTATAACCTTTCCTCTCTGCATTAACACACACCCCAACCCCGAGTAGGAAGCATCTGAATAAACCACCAAATCTTCACTTCCATCGGGTAACGACAAAACATGAGCTTGAGTCAATCTCGCTTTTAATTCCTTGAACGCCTTCTCCTGAGCTTGACCCCATACAAACTTTACATCCTTACGAGTCAACTTGGTTAGTGGAGAAGCGATCTTAGAGAAGTCTTGAATAAACCTCCTGTAATAGCCCGCCAATCCCAAGAAACTACGAATCCCGGATGGCGTCTTTGGAGACTTCCATTGCATCACCGCCTCCACCTTTGCCGGGTCCACCATAATACCTTCGAGATTCACCACGTGACCCAAGAACTGAACTTGCGTAACCAGAACGCGCACTTGGAGAACTTAGCATACAACTTCTCCCTTCTCAACGTCTCCAACACCTCTCGAATGTGACCGGCATGCTCATTCTCGCTCCTCGAATAGATCAGGGTATCATCAATAAACACGATCACTGATTTATCCAACATTGGCCGACACACTCGATTCATCAAGTCCATAAAAGCAGCTGGCGCGTTGGTCAAACCAAATGACATAACGAGGAATTCGTAGTGACCATAACACGTGCGAAAAGCTGTTTTAGGGATATCCTGCTCCTTCACCCTCAGCTGATGGTAGCCCGATCGAAGATCTATCCTTGAGAACCAACTGGCACCTTGAAGCTGATCAAACAAATCATCAATCCTCGGTAACGGGTACCGATTCTTCACTGTCAACTTGTTCAGCTCGCGGTAGTCTATACACATCCTCTTACTACCATCCTTCTTCTTCACGAATAAGACCAGAGCACCCTAAGGAGAAATACTCGGTCTAATGAACCCCTTATCAAGCAACTCGTGTAGTTGCTCCATCAACTCTTTCATCTCCGTCGGAGCCAACCGATACGGTGCCTTAGCTATAGGTTGGGCACCCGGTATCAAATCAATCTGAAATTCGATCTCACGGTCAGGTGGCACTCCTGGTAAGTTTTCGGGAAATACATCTGGAAAGTCACACACAACCGGTACATCGGATAGTTGTGGTGTTGGCGTATCCACATCCTTTACATAGGCCAAGTAGGCACTACATCCACGCCTCATACACTTTCCCGCCACCGCCATTGAAATCACTTTCGGAATCGTAGTGACCCAATCACCATAAACCGTCACTGAACTCCCGTCAGCCGCTGTCAAACAAATCATCTTCTTGCGACACACAATGTTCACCTCGTAGTCCGCTACCCAATCCATCCCAATGACTACATTGAAACCACCTAAGGTCATCACGAATGGTCTGACAGGAAACTTGTGACCCTCTAATTCCACATCACAACCTTCTATCATCTCAGAAATCCTGGTAGACTTACCTATGGCAGTTTCTACATCAAAGGGCGCATCAACTCTCCTACTACTAACAGGCAGTTTAGCACAGAAAGCAGCAGAAATAAAACTTTTACTAGCACCAGAATCAAATAACACCGAGGCTAAAGTTTGGTTTACTAGAAACGTACCTGACACAACATCAGGGTCCGTCCTAGTCTCCTCCTGCGTCATCATAAACGCTCTGGCGCTCGCCCTCTGTCCTTCTCCTACAGTGTTCTTCACCCCCGAACCCTCAACCCTCGGCTTCTTACAGTCTCTACTCATGTGACCACTTTCCCCACAGTTGTAACACCTTATAACCCCATAATCTCTAGCCATATGACCAGGCTTCCCACACTTGAAGCAGATGTTTGATCCCCATTTGCATTCTCCCAAATGCTCCTTTTCGCATTTGCCACACCTCTTCGACCCCACACCAGTTGTGACCATACGACGGTCATCTACCCGTGCCTTCTTATCACTCGTCGAGGCACCACCCCGACCAAATCTTTTCCCATTCCAATTCCGATCGCCACCACCCTTTTTGTTCACCTCGGCCACCACCACCTCTTGCTCGTCATACAACCTTCCTGCCAGATCAACCACCGACCTAAACGTGCTCGGTCGGGCAGCGATCATGTGCCTGCGAATATCCGCCTGCAAGCCCTGAATATACCTCTTAATCTTTTGTGACAGAGGTGTCACCTGATCCGGCACCAGCCGTGCCATCTCATTAAACTTTGTAGTGTATTGCTGATGAGTCATCGTTCCCACTTCCAGCTGCAGAATCTCCCTTTCCACCTTATCCATTTCCCTATGAGGACAGAACTCCTCGATCACCAACTTTTTCAACTCAGGCCACCTCATTCTCCCAATTGCCGGACTACCCTCGGCTTGGACAATATTGTCCCACCAACACAGAGCCGAGTCCACAAACGAGTGGGCAGCAAACTTCACCTTCTGGTCTTCTTGACACTCGCTGATATCAAGAACGGCTTCTATCTCCCTCACCCACCGGTGAGCAGTAGCAGCAGTTCCATTACTATTAAAAGTTGGGGGCTTGCATCTCATAAATGCCCTATAATTACAGCCTCGTGCCGCCTCCGGCGCATGCTCTTCTTCCTCTTCTTCATCATCGGAGAAAACCGTTTCGGTCTCCGGCCCCTCCTGTCCTCCCGCGGACCTGTTCCTCTCTTTCCTTTCCCCTTCCCTTACAACCTTAATTACTTAGTCACCACAGATGGTAAGATCGTCTGCATGACCTGATGAACTTCTTCCACAACAGCCTCCTTTACTGAGGCTTCAAGTTCGCACTCTCATCCCCAGCCTCCGGATGAGGGGTCTCAGTTTCTTCAGGAACCACCCTTTCGACTCTAGGTCTTCCTCTTTTGGGCTGCGGTTCAGCACCACTTCCACCACGACCTCCACCACGCAAAGCCTTAGATGATCTACCACCGGCCATCCTTTAACACACTGAAAGATTCAAACACCAACACGGTTATTCAAGGGAACAACTCAGTTTATGTCAAGTATAGTAAGTCCCTAATTACAGTGGCCAGTTGTGATTAGCCACTTACTTTACTCTTCATACCCCGAGCATTACCTATCCTGACTACATCAGTATCTAAATCTACATACAGCACATAAACGACATAACATGCGCACATAAGACCGATTAACATTAAGAAAATACCTGATGGCACGCAGCTACTCAGATTGGCATCCCTTCCCTTTCCGTCCCATTTTCAGTTTAAGTTAAGGTTTATTTTGAAAATTTATCCGTTTCACTTAAACTTTGGCTCTGATACCAACTTGTAAGGCCCCGTTCCCGGGACGCTTACAGTTGGTAAATCATCGCTCATAAAACATATAATTTCATTAACTTGAAGAAACATCGCAGCGAAAACATTAAAACAACATTTCATTTCATCATAAAAGCTTTTGCGAAAAAATACATCGTTATCAAGTTACAAAATAATAGTAGCATTACATCACAAAAGCATTATATATATGGATACCATTCAAAATGAGCCGAGTAGCCGCCCCGTGCCATCCTCAGCAACCTTACCTGCCAACTTGAAACACATAAAAGTCAGCATTGCTGAGTGAGTTCTAGTTTTATAAAAACACTACATTACCTTTCATTCATTAAAGCATTTTCATTACTATCGCACGTGATCACACATCATACGTACATCAAGGTAATAATTATTATCTTCATCATCGTTCGCTTCGTACATTTCGCACGTTTCGCACATTTCGTACTTATCGCACTTTTTGTACATTTATTATCTTTCACTTATATCTAGGTCCTGTCATGTACTTAACCCCCCTCTAGAGCACCAAGAAATTTCATCTAGGGTTAAGTGAAAAGGACCACATATCGCACGTATGGAGTGGTCACTAGGACAGACTCCCCTTGTGTGTGTGAACTCTTATGGGTTCGCCAAGATCGCACGCTGTATAACACACAGTAATTAGGAAATCGCACGTGTTGGAGTAGTCACCGAGACTGAACTCTTAGTGTGTGTATGAACCCTTATGAGTTAGCCAAAATCGCACGCTGTAAATACACACACAGTTGAGCTAAAAACTCTCATAAGTTGTGAACCTCCTTTCATTTGCTTGCAACCCTTTCATACTTTCATTCGTTAATGCATGCATTCATTATTTCGTTCCTCTTTTCATTATCTTCCATTTTACGTTACATCATACTTAATCATTTCATTCATTATCATTCAACGCAAAGCCACGGGAAGATAACCATATATAAACAGGAACATCCACAAGATCATGCAAATCTTCATACATATCAGGATGCATACATAACAAATATCACACATACAATCATGCATAACATCATACATAACATCATCATCATCATACATCATCATCATCATCATCTTATATCATTCATGCCCATCACATCATCTACGCCTTCAAAAGTCAACTTACATGAACCCCCGGGAACCTCCCAAGTCAAAACCTATGGCAACTCATTCCCCCGAAAGTCAGAAAATAAACTAAGTCCTTTCAGGCGCATGATCCCTATTTGGGCGTATGGGCACTATTCAGTCGCATGGCCATTCCAGGCGCATGAGGACATTTAGGCGAATGGACACTATGGGCGAATTGACACCTATGCGAATGGACACCTATGCGCATGGAGAGCTTCCATACGCATGAACACTTAGGCGTATGGACCCTCAGTCGCATAGCCTTCAGTCGCATGACTTTCAGTCATGTGACCTTCAGTCGCATGACCATTCGGACGTATAACATTCAGTCGCATAACCTTCAATCGCATGCCTAGCAGGCACATAAACTTCAGTCACATGACTTCCATGCGTATGAACCTCAGTCGCATGGCACCCATGCGCATGGACCTCAGTCGCATGACATTCGGCCGTATGGCCTCCAGCCGCATGCCATTCGGACGGATGGACCTCCAGTCACATGAGCCCTAGCTGATGTAGAATGCAGTCTACCCCGAACCTAATCTGCAATTTTCGGCCTCCAAACCCTCTCAAACCTGTTCTAAGCTCAAATCAACCATCCTAAACCTTAGGAACACATAACACAACACCATTCAAGCACAACCAAGCCCAAAATCAAACCCCACCCAAAACATACACATACACATACATACGGGTTCAACACCCAACACTTCAAAAACGATTTTCAGATGTGTTCCAGCCCCAAAATCAGTGGAAAACGTGTAAAAGAGGGGTCCTAGAACACATATTAACAACCCCTTCGAGTAAAGCTTCACACAAACCCGCTAAACCTCGACTTTTGCACCTTGAATCCTTCAAAAACCCTAGCTTTGCTCTTTCTCCCTTTTTCCATCTCTAGAACCGAATGGATGGTGAATGGGAGAGGGAATGGGCAGCCAAGCCCTTATGCACCTACTCTTCCATAGATTTTCCCGTTTTGGCAAGATTGGTCCCTCGACTTGGACTTTACTTCTTTTTTTTCTTTTTTTTTCTTTTTTCTTTCTTTTTTCTTTGGCTTCAAAGAAAATAACCGGGCGTTACACCATGCTTAGAAAGCCAGCTGGAAGCATGTAAAGTCAAAAGGCTGATTGCCTTTTGACTAGTGACTATGATATGCCATAGCTCACATCCTAATATATTACAAAAAGGATAAAAGTACGTAAAGTAGAAAGCAACAAACTCAAGACCTCAATGTACAGTTACCAAAAGCATGGACCTTTTCACCAAGTTGTGAAAGTTGGTGAGTCAACAGAGTTGCAGCGGAAAGTGGTCCAGCTATATGGAAAAGTACATCAGATAAAGCATGTATCAAAAGTCTTTAGAAGAAATCTGTCTTCACTTCTTGGCTTCGGAAGACTTTGTCTTTGAAGCTTTGGAAGACTTCACTTTTGGCTTCGGAAGATGTTGGTCTTGGCTTCGGAAGATTTTACACTTAGAATAATTTTGATGTAGGGTGTAAAACTTCCGAAACATTTGTACTCTACGCTTAAGTGCATGCATGCAGGAAAGACTTAGAATGTTTTAGGTGCATCACCCTTACATGAAACCTTACAAACTCCCCCTAGGTTGATGCTACCAAAATATTTGAAGACATTAGATGTTGACAGTCCTCATCATGATGATAACAATACCCTTCTTCATTAGATGGTCAAAATCACTCAGACTTTCAAAGTGTCTTCTCATTTCAAAGAGATCATATAGAGGTAGGTTGAACATGTCTTGCCATGTGTAGACATCTTCACCACCTTGATCTCTGATTATATGCTATCTTTCTGGATTAGTAGTGAAGGTCCAGGATAAGATGGGTCTTCCTGTTGTAAGAGGAGCTACTTGAATTGGAGTTGATTGAGCTGCCTCTTCATGCACTCTCTAGGATGATCTGATTCATCCTGAGGCTTGGAGGTGGATGATTCTGACTTCTTCTTCTTCTTTGACTTGGGTCTAGAGGCCATATTTTCCTCAACTTTGGAAATTTCAACTGAGAAGACTGGATTTTAGCACCTTGTTGTTCAGTCTTGTCTTTCTCAGTTGGGTCTACCTCCCTCACAGGTTCATAAGGAGAGGGAGTTTGACCCTACTATGGATCAGACGATGATGCTTGCTGAGGTTCAGCAGGAGGTCCAGGTTGTGTTGTCTCAAATTGTTTAACCTTAACCTCCACTTCAAGAGGGGCTTGACTTGGTGGGGAGTGTAAGTCAATGAGCTCTCCTATCTTGATCTTTTGCTTGATCACCCTGATGTGCTCATCCATGGTGTATAGAGATATTGGGCCAAGTCTCCTTTCGGAGAATCCATATAGCTTCAAAAAGCTCATCATCCTCTGTCTGTCAGCAGACTTATTTTGACTCTTTTGGATGATGGCTCTTGACTTGGCTGCTTCTTCTCTCATCTTTCTCTTTGTTGCCTTTTGTTCTTTGAGTACTTGAAGTTCAAGTTGATGAAGATACTTAAATTCAATATACTCAAAGGACAAAGGAAGAAGTGCAGCTGCCTGGTAGACTCCTGTGGCAGTCAGGTAGCTGATCATATTTTGCCTGTCAGCTTCTTTGTCTACCTGAGGTTGTGGAGTTGCCACAGTCTCTTGCACATGACTTTCTTGAACTGGAAAGAGGGTAGGAACATGTTTGTATAGTCTTTTTTGTCTTCTTTCTTTTTTGATTTAAAGAGCAACCTTGCATCCTCTGCTTCCTTCCTCTCTTTAGACATTTCTATGTCTGCCAATTCATTTAGTTCTTCTAAGGGGAGAGAAATGATCTCATCAATGTGATAAGTAATCCTGATTTCCCTTAACTCATCATCGTGAGTGTTTGGTCTGGGGCAGTCCTGATTACAGCTTGCATGAAGCCTGAACACCCAGTGGAACTTTTTCCCCTTTGCTTCCTCTTCCTCTCTCTCTCCTCCTCCTCAATCTTCTCAGTAGTCATTCTCCTTTTCCTTTTATCACCCACAGACCTTTGTGACTTAGGGTGGAGAGAACTTTAGCCTTCATTGCTTTGAGTAGCATCCATGCTCTGGCCAGAGAGAGGCTGTGATACACACCTTCACCAGCAGGTGTTTCTTTGAGGGGATGGATTATTGAAGTTGCTGGTTGTGAGACAGAGCTTATAGGTTTTGGGCCTTCAGTCAAGGTTTTCCCTTTGAAGCTAATCTTAGGGTCCACTCAACATCCAGTTGACCAATGACATTGCATGCTTGTATTTGTCTTCTTGCTTTAAAAACTTCAGCAATCCAGTCTTGAATCCTTTGAGCCATCCTGTCAGCTTGCCTAGATTGGGTTAGATTGGCAAGTGGCATGTTGACCAGGTCAAGACTTTTATAGTAGTTCAAGGTCTGAAAATTGAAGACTTCTTGCTGTCCTTGAACTCTTTGAAGTATGAGGGCTCTTCTATCAGCATCATACCTCCACCCAATAATGTAATTTGAAGCTCCTTGGGGTGGAGTAGACATAGCCCTTGGAATTCCCTCCTCAAAGAGACTCTGAATAAGTGAGTCCAGTGAGTCCATATCAATATGAACTTGAGAAGGTTGCTAAGCGTGGAGAACTGCAAATGAGGATGGTGAGTCCTCAATATCCATACTCTGTGAAGAACTCTCAGGTTCTGTGATTGCTATGACTTTCTCCCCCTTTTTGGTAGTATCACCCACTTGCACAGCTGAGCTAGGAGTTAGGTCAATTACATCCACAGGTTCTCTTTGTTCCTGGATGAGCTCCTCTTAAAGGTCTCCCACCTAGTTTTTCCTTAAGATAAGATATCTCAAGTTGTTGATCATTGACCCTGTTTTGTAAGGTAGTCACCTGAGATTCAAGGTGACTAACCTTAGAGACTAAATAGGAGCATGTTTGTGACAATCTTTGCACCTTTAATCTCATGTTCCCCTCATCTTCATCAGAAGAATCATTAGGGGAAGAGAGAATTGGACCAGAGTCTTCTCTCTCACCACCAACATAGTGTTCTTGGCTGCTGGATTTCCCCTTCTCACTGACAACGTCAATTGAAGTGTCAATGGGCTGAGTTGCCATGGTTGAGGTCTTAAAGATGTAATCACTTGCAAAAGTGAGAGCCTCTTCCATATGGATCTTCTGAAAAGGTTCAGGGAGATCCACCTCAGTAATAGGTGAATGATGTGGGCTAGATATAGGAGAGGCATGAGAACTCATCTCTCTTTGAGTAGGGGAGGAGTAGAGAAACTCATGGTACTCACTGAATCCCATGTCTTCATCATCATAGAATTATAGGTTGGGAACGGGGTGGTTTAGATCTAGAGGCTGGGGATGGTAACTTTCCCCTGAAGGTTATTCACTTGAGTGTTGAGACTCCGATTGAAGGCTTAAGGTTGATGGGCTAATGAGCTCATCAGGCTGAGCATGAGGAATCTTAGCACTGATTCTTGATGAGATGGGAGTGGTTTGCTCCTCAGGAGAAGTGGGAGCTCCAGTGTCCACTTCTTCTTGTATGGGTGATGATATGGGGGCCTGCACAAGCTCAATAGCTTGAGCAGGGGCTCGTATGGATTTTGTTTGGTAGGCGAGTATGATTTGTGGGTGTTTAGGCGGTTGAGAAGTAGAAGGTGTGGGTTCAACACTAGCTTGTGTTGCTAGGTTGTCACCTTGAGCAATCAGCTCTAACATTTTTGGGACAAGGGCTGTTTCTACCCCTGAGAAGCCTATAGTTGGCTTCTTCATAGTCTTAAAGATGTCGGGCTTTATTAGTCCCAATTTAAGAATTTTACTTGTCCCCTCAACTGTGAGCCTAGTTAACAGTTAAGAATGTGTTGAACATATCTAGGGAACATATAATACTCTAACGAGTCAAAATTTGCAAGTAAATTTGTATAAACAAATTGAGACTACATGAATCTGAACCATTCCATGGACTATGAAGGAGAGATTTTTAGGAATCTGGTCCCCTCCCCCATGCTTGTTGGGTAAGTTGTGGATGGCCACATGGAGTAGGTACTTCCACTAGGATGAGACCTTTCCTTTCCTGAAGGTCTTTACAGAGAAATTCCCTTCATATTTTATCTGCTTAAAAGAATGATTTAAAGCTTCCTTTGGAAAGGAAAACTCACCTTCTTTATCATCTAGCTGAAGATGAGAGTTGATGATGGCTGAAGTGATGAAGATTGTCCTCCCCTGCACTGTGGCAGATAGTGCCTTCTCCCCTTCCATAATGACCGCTTCCAGAATTCTAACAATTGATCCTCATAGAGAGGAGGATCAATGGTAAGGGAGGTGAGATAGTTTGTCAAAGAAAGAAAATGGCAGACCTAAGAGAAACTTGGATCTTTCTCAGAGTCTAACAGAGCAACTTGATTGTGTTTCCTGTAGAGCTGCATGAAAAATCTGGGCTGTTTCTGCGGTTGAGGTTGGTCATTTAGAAAGCTTAAAGGTGAATGAAGATAAGAATTGTTGGACCAAAAGAACCAATGAGCCAGATCAGAAAAACCTTTAAGTCCCACAGACATCACAACAACTGAAGTGATCTACAACTGCTGAAGACAAAGTCTGAAGACAAAGTCTTAAGATAAAGTCTGAAGATGAAGTCTGAAGAAAATAGCTGAAGACAAAGTCTGAAGACATATGCTGAAGACAAAGTCTGAAGACCAAGTTCTCAGAAGTTGTCTCAAACAGCTGAAGTAGTTCCTTTCAGTAGTTGTAATGTTTTACTTTTCAGTAGTTTCTTTTCAGTAGTTTTATTATTGTAAAACGTCTGAAGTTCTTACACTTCAGATGTTATAGTTTCAGTAGTTGTAACTTTGGTTTATACTTAGCTTTTTGTGAAGGTGTCCTCAGTTGGTGAGAACATCTTTAGTAGATTAGTTTACTTTCAGTAGTTTGTATAAATCAGTTAGATGTCACTATCAAGTGACATCAGCTGACGTCACATTCCTTTATAAAAGGAATGTTGACCTAATTGATTTGTAACCGAAGCATTTGCGTGAATGAAAATCTTCCATTAACAAAAAAATTCTCTCTCTATAATCGTCATAGTGTGATTGAATATTCATACTTGTCTTGCTTAAATTTGATCTAATTTCTATTATATTCCGCTGCAAATTCCAATCTAATTGATCAAACTAGATCCGATCCTATCAAATGGTATCAGAGCTGGTTAATCATTGATCGATTTAACAATTGATCATTGAAACTGCTCTTTTTGAAGGACTTTAACAAGTTTATCAAAGTTCATATAAGCTTATTATATGAAAACGCAGCGGAATATAAGTTTAAAACTTGTTAATAAGTTGATTATTAAACCCATTTGATAATGAAAATCCAAACCATGGATCCATATACGAAATGCATACAATAAAGATAAACATAGGATGTTTAGAAGACAACCTTTCAAGCTGCTAGAAAACGAGTTTGGGGAGATGTTAGAGATGATCTTTGTGGCTGAATCTTCAAGCAAGAAGACCTCAAGAGATGATACCCACAAGCTCCTTCAAACACCCACTTGCTAGGTTGTGTAACACCAACTTGAAAACCCTCTCCACAATCGATTTTTCCAGCCAAGAACACTTGATTCAAAGCTGAAAATCAGCCTTGTTTCAGCTCCAAAAACCCGATTTTTAGAGAGAGTGTAGAGAGAATTTGGCTCTTGTGTGTGAGAGAGAAAGTGTGTAGAATGGAAGAGTGTTCAAGTGGTTTGATGGCTTGCATGTACCAAGAACAAAAAGGGATTCCCAAGGCCAAAGGGGGCGGCCGAATTGGGTCCCTTTTGTTTCCCTCCCATTTGAATTTTTTATAAAATACACTCTTGCATTTTAGTTTTTATAAAATTAAAACCCCCTTTTAATTTTATAAAATATAACACACTTTTGTTTGATATTACTTAACCAACTTAAATAATAAAACAACTAACATCTCATGAACAAATTATCCATATAATGTTGTTCATTTACAAAAGCAATGATTTAGAAAACCCGGTTTCTAAATTGGTGCTAATATTTATTTGTGTGATCTTATCAGCGAATAAATATTTATCGGTGTTTGTTTGGCTTGTTATTGGGTATGACCCGACTTGGATCATATCACACTAGCCACATCAATTTAATATGTATCTTGGGCAGATCTATTCCTTCACTTTTGATATCTAAGTTTGATCGAATTAACAAATTTGCAAGAATTGGTTACAGAGTTTGATTTTCTGTCGCTTCCGGTCAATTAATTTGAGATTCAAATTGTGTTGTTGAGGTTTTGAGCTAGACTTATTAAAATCTCATTGAATTAGGTTGAATTGGTGAAAATGACTACTTCAATCAATGATCCTCACAATACTGGCTCCTCAACAAAGCCTCCGATGATTGTTAGGAGTGAGTATAACATATGGCAACGCCGAATGCTCCATCACCTGTCTGTTAACAGTTCAGGTTGTTGCAAGTCAGTGGTTCATGGACCATATAAGCCTATGGTGAGTAATCCGGAAACCAATGAGATGGTTCCGAAGAAGAAGGAATAATATTCTGATGAGGATCTAAAACTGTTTGAAATTGATGCTAAAGCCCATGGAATTCTGGCCATGGCACTGCCTAATGAAATCTACTATGGGCTTATGCATCATGAAACTGCTCATGATCTCTGGGTTGCTTTAAAAGAACAATTTGGAGGAACTGATGAGGTCTTAGCAAACAATAGAGAAATCCTTGTCCAGCAATATGAGACATTCTCTCATAAAAAGGGTGAGTCCTTGACTCAACAGTTTGAGCGATTTTCCTGTTTGATATCTGAGCTAAAAATGGTTCAACATGAGTATACAAACAGTCAGATGAACAACAGATTCCTCAGATCCCTGCCTGAGAGATGGGACACATATACCATTGTCCTACGCTCCAGTGCAAATCTGGATACTCTATCTCTTACCCAACTTCATGGGAAACTCTTAACATTTGAGAGAGAGAGAACAGAATAGGAAACTGGCTTCATCTGGGAAGCTCACTGATGACTTTGTACCAGGAAACACTGCTCTGGTTGGGAAACACTGCTCTGGTTGGTCATGAGTCAGAATATGCTACATCAGAATGTTCTTATGATGAGCATATAGATTTCTCTTCAAACAGTGGAGATTATGCTTTTGTTGGAGTTGATGGTAACTCAGGGTTTAGTGTTGATAATTTGTGCTTTTCGATGGATGATTTGAAAGGAATTGCTGATGATGATCTGGAAGAGATGGATATTTTGAGCCAAATGGCATTAATCAATATCAGATCTCAAAAGTTTTACAAAAGGACAGGTAGAAAATTCCCTGGTCTCTCAGGCAAAACCAAAGTTGGTTTTGATAAGAGTAAGTTGAGATGTCACAAGTGCCATAGACTTGGACATTTTGCAAGAGAGTGTAGATCATCTAGATCTAACTCATCCGCACCCTTTGTGACTTTTCCAAGCAATAGCTCACAAACCAAAGGACAACATTCTACCAGTTCTGATCATCATTCACAAATTCAATCATCTCCTGCACTTTTTGTTCCTCAAGGTCCAATGCCATATCCTTATCCATGTTTTTACATGCCTCAGTCTAGTCAGGTTCCTGTACCCATGGCTCAACAACCACATGCTCTACCTGATCCTCAACCATCTCAATCAAGTCAACAATCTCAATCTCAATCACATCAAAGCTTTTTCACCCCTGAGGTTGTTGACCGGAGCAGCTTACCAGATGATGTCTCTGGTTATTCTGAACAATTGTTTACTGGTGCTGGTCAACATGGTGGTGAAAACCCTTTTGGAAATCTTGCTCTAATGGCCCTGGAGTCTACTGATGGAAATACTTCATCATCATAGGTACCACAGGTATCTTCTGAGGCTAAGGCCAAGTTATGTTCTGAGTCATGCATAGCTGCTTTTGTTTCAATTAGGGAAGCAAATGTAGCCTTAATTAATCAAAATCTTGACCTAGAGAAAGTGATTTTCAAAAGAAAAGCTGAGTTTGAGTCTGTTTTAAAAGAAAAGGATGAGGAGATTTACAAACTAAAATGTCAAATCACCGATGAAAAAGCAAAGGTAGAGGTCATTTTGGTGAATCATAAGAATCTCAAAGAAACACTTGCAACTACTCAAGTTAATTGTGAACGTTGGGTAATATCATGCAAGGGATTTGAAATGCTTCTCAGTAAGCAAACAACTTCAAATATGAAGTTTGGGATTGGGTATAATCATACCATACCTCCTACAGATTTTACTCCCAAGCTAGAAGTAAAATCTGAAGGTGACTGTAATTCACAAACCACATCATCATGTGTCTCATCCTCGAATGATAATTCAAAATCAGAGGATGAAGTCAGTGTTATTACCTCAGCTAATCAATTTGCTGATGGTCTCATTACTTCTAAACACATGATCAAAAAGAAACTGAGCAATTCAGGTGTTGTCCCACAAAGTACTCAAAGTACTGAAGGGCAAAACACAACACCTGAAGAGCATTTCAAACCAATTGAAATCAAGCATAATTTGACAACTGCTGAAAAGTCTATCAGGAAATCCAAAAGCACTGATAGAAAACTTCTGAAGAACAAATCTTCAGTTGTTGCAAATCCTTCAGTACTTACCAAAAGTACTGAAAGGAAGAAAGTACTGAAGAACAAATCTTTAGTAGTTTCATCATCTTCAGCATTTGATCAACAAAAGATGAAAAGAAAGCCATTTGAAATATGTGGTTTGTTTAATCATCTCACTGATGAATGTTGGTATAACAAGGGTTTAAAATTCAACAAAGAGAAAATCATTAAAAAGAAAATGAATAAAATGAAAGATGAATTTCAAACCAAGTTTGTACCACAAACATCTCAATCTGATAACCCAAAGTTTTTCTAAAAAGCTAAAAAGAAGGAAGGGGTTTATCACAAAACAGCTGAAAATATTCCTCATGGAATATCAAAAACCCAGACTAAGTCTGTGTCTTTTAAAAGGGAGGATTTGGTGAATCACAAGAACAAATCAACAACAAGTACTAATGTGTCAACTGAGCTGAAAGCTTTGACAACCAATCAGACACAACTTGTTATGATGGTTTAACATCTGTTGGGGAGAGTTAACCAACTAGATGTATCTGTGATTAAACCACTGAAAAGGAAAACTAAGCCAAAATCAAAGGAATCCTTTTCAGCACCATCTCCACCTTCAAAAGTTGTTAATCATGAGAAATCAGTTAGTTTAAAATCTGTTGATGAAAACATACCCAAAACCAAAATGGTTTGGGTCTCAAAGGCTAACTAATTTCTTATCCAAAATGCAGGGTTCTTCAGCATGCCAAAGAAGCATCTGGTATTTAGACAGTGGAGGATCCATGCATATGACGGGGAGCAGCTCTCTTCTTCATGATTACTCTCAAGGGAAGAAGGGATTTGTTTCTTTTGGAAATGATGCTAATGGTTACATCATAGGAAAAGGATTTTGTGTCCAATGGTGAAATAAGGTTTGATGATGTTAACCATGTGGGGAACCTCAAGTACAACCTGTTGAGTGTCCGTCAAATGTGTGATAAAGGGCATGTTGCACTTTTCACAAGTCAGAACTGCCGGATTCTGTCTTCCAAAGTTCTGAACAGGATTGACAGGATATTGGATGAATATACTCTCCTGAAGGCCAATAGGATTGGAAGAGTATATGCCTTAGATTTATGTAAGAAAATTGATCTTAAAGGCCATCCATGTCTGTTCTCTAAAGCCTCTCCTCAAGAATCTGAACTATGGCATAGAAGGCTTGGTCATGTGAATCTTAAGAATATGAACCAGCTTATTCATCATGGTTTAGTGAGAGGTTTACCATTGAAGGAGTTCAAATGTGATGACAACTGTCCAGCTTGTTTAAAAGGAAAGCAACACAAAGTTTCATTCCCTCCAATAGAAGAACCAAAGTCCACTGCCTGCTTGCAATTACTACATATGGATCTTTTTGGTCCAGTGAGAGTGATGAGTATGGCAAAGAAAAAATACTGTCTGGTAATTGTGGATGATTTTTCCAGATATGTATGGACTTTCTTCTTACATTCTAAAGATGAGGCTGCCCAAATCATCATTTATTTTGTGTTGTATGTGGAAAAGCAGCATTCACTTCTAGTCAGATGTGTGAGAAGTGATAATGGCACAGAATTTAGGAATCACACTCTTGATGAATTCTATTTGTCTAAGGGAATCAAGAGGCAATATAGCATTCAACGAACTCCTGAGCAAAATGGAGTGGTGGAGAGAAAGAACAGGACTCTCATTGAAGCCGCAAGGACAATGTTGGCTGACTCAGGTTTGCCACTAACCTTTTGGGCTGAAGCTGTCAACACAGCTTGCTATGTACAAAATAGGGTGTTAGTAAATCAGAGGTTGATGAAGACTCCTTATGAGTTATTACATCAGTTGGCCCCTCTGATTTCATTCTTTAGAGCATTTGGGTGTCCCTGTTATATTCTTAACACAAAGAATTCACTTCAGAAGTTTGAATCAAAGGTGGATGCATGGTATTTTGTTGGGTATTCATCTACTTGCAAGGCATACAGAGTTTTTAATTACAGAACAAAGATTGTTGAAGAAACTTTGCATGTCAAGTTTAATGAATCTCCAAAAGACAAAATTCCTCAAAACCCTGTGGAGTTATTTGATTTGGACATACTGCAATATGTTCCATATCAGTCTCCATCTGTTAGTGTTTCTGACAATTCATCCTCTCCATCTGATGATACAAATACAAGTTGTAGTGATCATCTGCCTGTGTCTACTACACTTGATGTTCCTGTAGCTTCAGTAGTTTCATCCACAACAAATGCTGATGAAATCTCTGAATCCTCTAGTTCGTTTGAACTGCCATCTCATTCTAGGTTTCAAGAGTCTGAATCAACATCTGTTGCTGCTGAATCTCCTACAAACACTTGCACATATATCATTGAGTACCAAGAACTGAAGAATCATCCCATGTCTCAGATCATTGGTGACATTAATGCTGGTGTTTCAACTAGAAGTCAATTGTCCAATTTCTGTCTCTATGCTCTCTTCATCAGTCAGCAAGAGCCAAAGAACTATCATGTGGCATTAAGAGACAATGGATGGGTTGAAGCCATGCAGCTTGAGCTTCTTCAGTTTCAAAAGCAGCAAGTGTGGGAACTAGTTCCTCTACCCCAAGGTAAGTGTGCAATAGTCACTAAATGGGTGTTTAGGAATAAAACTGATGAAAAAGACCAAATTGTCAAGAACAAGGCCAGACTGGTTGTACAGGGGTTTTCACAAGAAGAAGGTATTGATTATGATGAAACCTTTGCCTCTGTAGCCAGACTGGAGGCAATCAGATTGTTCTTAGCTTATGCTGCTTTCCATAACCTTAAAGTTTTTCAAATGGATGTCAAAAGTGCATTTTTATATGGTAAAATAAAAGAAGAAGTTTATGTGTGTCAACCACCAGGTTTTGAAGATCATAAACATCCAGATTGGGTGTACAAGCTTGATAAGGCTCTTTATGGGTTAAAACAAGCTCCCAGAGCCTGGTATGAGACACTATCTAACTTTCTTCTTCAAAATAATTTCACTAGAGGCTCTATAGATAAAACTTTGTTCATTAAGAAAGTAGGCATGCATAAGCTCCTTGTTCAAATTTATGTAGATGATATTATTTTTGCATCTTCTGATCCACAGTTGTGTGATGCCTTTACTAAATTGATGCAACAAAAGTTTGAAATGAGTGCCATGGGAGAATTACAGTTCTTTCTGGGTTTGCGAATCAAACAAATGGCTGATGGAACTTTTATTCATCAGTCAAAATACACAAAGGATTTGTTAACCAAGTTTGATTTACAAAACTGAAAGCCCTGTTCTACTCCCATGTGCAGCAACACACAACTGGATGCTGATCAGAAAGGTAAAGCAGTTGATGAAACTCTTTACAGATGTATGATTGGTTCCTTGATGTACCTTATAGCTTCTAGAACAGACATTATGTTTGCAACTTGTGTCTGTGCTAGATTTCAGGCTGCACCTAAAGAATCCCATATGATTGCAGTCAAAAGGATCTTTAGATATTTGCAAGGAACTCAATCTCTAGGACTTTGGTATTCCACTGGGCACTCTTGCAAATTAGTTGCTTTCTCTGATAGTGACTATGCAGGGTGTAAGTTAACCAGAAAATCAACTTCTGGTGGATGCCAATTTCTAGGCAACTGTTTAGCTTCTTGGCAGAGTAAGAAACAAACTTCAGTTGCTACATCCACAGCTGAAGCAGAGTACATTGCTGCTGCAAGCTGTACATCTCAGGTACTCTGGCTTCAAAATCAATTATTGGATTATGACATTACAGAGACTAAGACTCCTTTACTAATGGATAGTGCTTCAGCTCTTTGTATTGTTAAGAATCCTGTCCAGCATTCTAGGACCAAACATATTGAGATCAGACATCATTTTATCAGGGATTGTTATGAAAAGGGTCTGATTGATCCAAGTTTGTGCCTAGTACTGATGAGCTTGCAAATATATTTACTAAGCCTTTGGACAGTGCAACTTTCCAAAATCTTGTGCTCAGGCTTGGTATGCTGCAACTAGAATGATTTGACAACTACTGATGCTTAGTTAAAAAGTACTGATGAGCATTAGTATACAGCTGTCAAAAATAACTGCTGATAAGTTATTTTATCTTCAGCAGTTTTATAACTACTGAAGACTAAATTACTTAAAAGTACTGAAGTACTTCATTTGTTGAAAAGTACTAAAGTAGTTAAAACTACTGATGTCTTTTCTAATAGATAAGTACTGATGACAAATGAAACATCTGAAAATCAGGTGATCTGCTGAGTAAGTGTTAAGGTCATGAAACAACTGAACTTTGTGAATTGACGACAACAACTGCTGTCTCATTTCAAAACAACTGAAGCCGAAACCAAGTCTTCAGTAGTTTACAACTACTGATGATTAAGACCAAGTCTTCAGTTGTTTACAACATCTGAAAGTTAAAACCATGTCTTCAGTTGTTTTCTAACAACTGATGACTCACACCAAAACTTTCAGTTGTTTTCTTTCAGCTGCTTCATAACCTATAAATACCTAACCCTAACTTCAATCTTTTTCATAAATCTCTTTCCAAACGTTCATCTTCCATTAATAACGACCATGCAAATCAACCTCAACACAACTGTGTCGCTTACCTTACCAAATCAGCCTTTTGGACCAAGTTTGATGCTGCCATTGATCTGATGGTTGATTCCCAATATCACACAGCCTTCCTCTTGAATCCTACCATCTATCCTGATACACTTCGCCAATTTTGGACAAACGTCACTGTTCATACTGATGAGAATGATGACTCGATCACTCTCCAGTCGTTTGTCAACCAAAAGAAGGTGGTCATCACTTCTGATATCATTCGCCAAACCCTAGACCTGAATGATGCCACCTATGCCACCAGATACCCCAAAGGCACCATTGATTTATCATTTGTTAACCATGGCTATGAGGGTGACCTAAGTGCTACCACTATTATGATGAAGCACTTCCATGATGCTGAGCGTCTCATTTTTCATATGGTCAATGTCTGTCTTACCCCCAAAACATCTTCATGGGATCAAATGTCATCTAGGTGGCAACAGGTATTGTATTCTATCCTTGAACGCCAAAGCTTAAATTTTTCTGAAATAATATTTTTGGAATTAAAAGATCTGGCAATGAAACCTGTGGCTAACAGATGGATATTATATCCAAGGTTTCTTATGGCCATAATTATTAATCAATTAAAATCTGATGGCCTTGTTGGCCTTGGGGTTCCTGCTATGGTAGTTTTGTCAGAAGTATACTCCAGGCACAACTCAAACCCACAACTCAAAAAGGCTGCCAAACTGCTAAAACCCAAGCAGAGGGAACCCACAGCCTCCACCTCCAGATCTAAAGTCCCCTCGAAACCAAAATCCAAGCAAACAAAAAGGCTACTCAGGGAGTTGAGTCCCCTGAGGATGCCCCTGCAGCACAAACCGCAGGATGAAACTACTAGCATTAATCCCCTTGTAGTTTCAAAGACTCTACCAGCTT
>JACVEC010000163.1:0-37234 GCA_025215565.1 Flaveria ramosissima | reverse complement strand
GTTATTTAATGAAAATAAGTGGGAAATGGATTATGGACCGAATAAACCTTATGGATTATGTGTTAGACGAGTTTAAGGTCCCGGGAATGCCCAGTATATATTAACGAATCAGCTAGAGCCACTCTCATTTACAACTCAAGCACCCAACTTCTAGAAAGAGAAGGTGAAGAAAAGTGGGGATTCAAGGCTCAGTTGATCAAGGGATTGAAGATCGGTGTTTGTGGGCATCCAAACAACAAGAAAAGACCAAGAATCTAGGTAAGAAACATCATCTAATCATCTCTTTAGATTATACCCGAAATCTAGGGTTTGGGGGTTTTGAAAGTGGCAAAGAATCATCCAAAACTCATGTTTTTGTGTAAGAAAACATGTAAAAAGCTTACATATAACTTCATGGATGATAAACTAAAGATTTGGATGTAAAAGGTTGAAGTTTTGGGTTAAAAACGGGCTGGTTCGTCATTTCAGCCCGTTCTGCGAAACTGTGGGTTCGTCTAGAGAAATTGTGTAGTCGTCCAGCGAAACTATGAAGACTTTCTGCGAAACTATAGTTTCGCAGGTAGTTTCGCAGACATGAAATTCCAACGACAGTTGGGCGAAACTGGCAGCAAAACTGGCAGCAAAAATGCCAGCGAAACTGCTAGTGAAACTGCCAGCAAATCTAGCAGCTAATCTGCTGATATGGCAGCGAAATTAGCAGCGAAATTAGGCAGAAATTAACCCCATTGAGTGTTAACTTATCTGCAGGCTGCGTAGTATGATCCTAGCTTAGAAAGCTTGATTGAGAAGCTACTAACTGAGTCCAGGTGAGTTCTAGATCTCCTATTTTAGAGATTTTAAACTCATTTGGGGCTGGAAATGCATGTTTAAACGTTTTGGAAGGATATGGGTTGTACCGTATGTTCATGTGTATGTGCATGGGAGTGGATGATGTGTGATGATTATATGATGATGTGTGATTATTATATGATGTTGTGTGATGATGTGTGATGATGTTATTTATTATTATGATATGTTTTCTTTACGTTCCTTATTACATATGATTATGTAGCTTTACGTGGTGGGATTATGTTAATGAACATAAAGTATTATCTTAACGAAGCGAAAGATTTAAGATGATGAAAGTGGAACATAATGAAAGAATGTATGAAAGTCTTGCAAGCAAATGTAAAGGGGTTCTCAACTCAATGAGAGTTGTTAGCCCGACTGTGTGTTACAGCGTGCGATCTTGGCTGACCCATGAGGGTTCACACAGAGGAGTCAGTCTTGGTGACTGCTTCATACGTGTGATATGGGATCCTTATCGCTTAACCCTAAATGATATAGCTTTATGCCAAAGAGGGAGGTTAAGCATACGACAAGATCTAGATAGAAGTGAAATATAATAAAAAGTGCGAAAAGTACGAAACGTGCGATGCGTACAAAAGAACGATGATGAAAGATAATAAATATAACCTTGATGTATGTACGATGTATGATCATGTGTGATAGTAAAGAAAATGTTTTAACGTAAGAAAGGTAATATATTTTTATAAAACGAGAACTCACTCAGCAACGCTGACTTTTATGTATTTTCCAGTTGGCAGGTAATGATTACTAAGGATGGCACGGGCGCAACTACTTGGAATTTTTTTGGGATGGCATCCATTATGTATAGACAATGACGTTTATTATGATGTAATGCAAACAATGAGATTTTGTAACAGTTAACAATGATTGTATTGTCTTGCAAAAATGGTCATTAATATATGGAATGGTTTATTAAGTATTCCATTGAGATGTTTTTAGTATATTTAAATGTATGTTTTATGTTTTATGTGCAATGATTGTTCAACTGTTAGCGTCCCGGGAACGAGACCTTAAACTAGTAAAGGGTTGTGACTATCATAGTGATATTAAAGTTATGGCACGAATAAAACAGTAGATGATAAGTCACCTAAACCTTCACACCTAATAGTATAACCTTTACAACTAGAATCCCCCTCATAACTGTATTGGTTTCTATGTTTCTCTGAGCACTTAGTCGGATTTTTGTGATAGCCCTTATATGTGACATACGACCTTTGCATCCGAAAGTAAATAGATTTGATACGCTTATAGAACTAAGCATCTTCACCTTCCTTAGATGATTTGCATTAGGCCTAATTCCTCCATAACTAAATGTTGCAAATGAAAGATAAAGTGTGATGCCATCATATCTGACAAAACCCCGCAACTGGCTAGTGCCTTCAATTTTACCATAACCATTGTAGGACACTATATTTAGCCAGACATTGATTGATTCATAGTCCCAATATCAGTTGTAGAACCTCCACAAGTGAGGTATAACCTTTCCAACATAATTTTGTGAAAAGGAACCCTCACATATGAGCTAAAACCACCACACCTGACCACACCCCTTGCATCTCCCCATACTTAGAAAAACTCTATGATGGTTTCCCTATATATAAGATATAGTCCCCATATGTAAAAGGTTCACATTTATATGGCTAAAAACATGATATGTAAATGAATGTACAATGAACTCTAAGAGGAGAGTATCAAAGTGTTACATGAGAATCATGTGATAAAGAGCTAAACTATAATAAACCAACGATATAGATAAGGAAATAAAGAATGACATGGTTAATGACAGTGGAAGTAAATAACAATAAAGTGGGACGAAAATGCAAAAGTTCATACGTGTATGCTAAAGTAAGAAATTTTGTAACACTACCAAATGAGTTTGTATTTGTTGTATTCTCAGTTAATGAGAGTTATGTCTTGTGCATACTCACATGATAGGAGTCGTACCTTCTACATACTCACTTGATAAGAGTGATGCCGGATACTCAATTGCTAGGAGCCAAAATCACGCTCACCCTGATAGAAAGAAAAGATTACATATGCTCACCGAATAAATGATTTGAATTCATTCCAAGCTCACTAACCAAAGGAGTTTTGTACTTGTAAAAACTTAAAGATAAAGGGAGAAATAAGTAAAGCTAAAGAAAAGTTGAAGTAAAGTACGCATTAAAGTATATTAAAGTATTGCTAAGAAAGACAATTAAAGACAAGTAGAGTACAGTAAACTAGAGTATGATAAAGTATTGCTAAGAAAGATTGTTAGAACCCTGATGAAATTTAAAGTTAAAGTATGACTATATGTATTATTACTACTTAATAAAATATCACAAAATGATTTATAATAAAGTATTTTGTTAAAGTTAAAACTAGAACTAACTTAGTAACATTATTTTTGTTTGCATAATAGTTTAATAGGTAAAGGATGATAAAGATGACAGCTCAATATGGATTGAGAGGTTATCTGCCATGGTTCTAGACTAGCATCTAGGATTGATAGTTTATGTTTAATTAAAGTACTTTAATGTTATATTTAATGATAATTGATTATGTTATAGCCTTTAGAGTTTTACTTATATAAGAAATGAATGTTTAAGGTTTATAAATTATCTTTCGGATGTGTAAATCTAACATCAAGATCTCTTGGAAAATAAAGCCTTATAGTTTTCCATGTGGCATAAAATATAAGAAAACCAAGATTTTAAGTCGAGGACGAAAAAAGGATTATGTGAATAGGTGCAGGCGTGTTAGGATCTATGTAATATCTTAACACCATTAATACATAAAAGAGTCCATGAAGTGTAAGAGCCCAGAGGCAGAAAGAAATAAAAAGAAAGGTGCAAGGGAAATAAATAAGGAATATGAGAAGTGCAAGACATGCACGGTGAAGTCCAAGTTAAATGGCACAACATGATTGAGAATGACAAAGATAACACTCATAAGCATGAACAAGGTGTAGACAAAGGGAAAGAAAAATGTACTTCCATCATAAGCATTAAGGTATAGAAGATACCACTAAAAACAGTATTATCTCATGCTCATTTTCTAGTGGAATTATGGTGTGGTTTTATTGCCATTCTCGCTTTCCTTATTAACATGTTACCCACGTATTGTCTTATTCATTATTTTGCTTATTAGACTTTGTTTGGTTCCTATCCTGATATTTTAGTCTTATATACATTTGGGTGCTTGTGTTATATGTTTTTGGGTGATACCCAAGTGGATAAACTATCACCTATATCTGCTCCTTGTCTCCTTATTGGTTATGCCTTTGATTATCGTGGCTATTTATACCACTATCCTCATACATGTGGTAATATCATTTCTTATGATGCAACATCTTACAACATGATCTTTGATATTCCTAACATCACTTTTGTAGTTTTTTTCCTATATTCTTTATACCATCATTTTTTGTCATTCCTCTTCCACCACTCTCACTTCCCTCAGAATTTCACCACCACCACCCTCATACTCACATCTTCCTCATGATGATTCACTTATTATGTACGCACGTTTTTGTGATCATACTCATCAGCCATAATGTAAGGCCCCGTTCCATGGACGCCTACAGTTGGTCATTCATCGCACTCAAACATATAATTACATTTTTTCTTTCTTAAATAGCTGCAGCGGAAACATTAAAAACATAATTTCATTCCATCAAAATACTTTTGTACTTTAGTACAATCGTTCCTTTAACAATATCAGGTTACATTTATTACAAAAGCATTAAACATAAAGATGCCATCCAAAATACGCTGAGTAGCCGCCCCGTGCCATCCTCAGCAACATACCTGCCAACTGGAAACACATCAAAGTCAGCGTTGCTGAGTGAGTTCTAGTTTTAAAATAAACTTACTTTTCTTTCGTAAAACCGTTCTTTACTTTCCTTATAAAAATATTCGTTACATACATGCGTTCACACATCATACGTACATACAGATAATATCATTATTATATTAATCATTACGTTCGTTACGTTCGTCAGTTATCATACATCATTATCTGTCTCTTCATTTTAGATCCTATCAGGCTTTACCCTCTTCATGGCACACAGCCACGATTACTGAAGTCGAATGACAAGGATCCCATTTCGTACATTATTAGGATCATTCGTTAACGTTCATTTCATACATTCATTCTTTCATTCATCGCTTTACTCATCACTTTTCATTACTCGAATCTTGTCTCTTGCAATATCCCCGACTCATGCTCGAAAGCTGATGCTGTGCCGGGACCTGCTCACAAGCCCCCGACTCATGTCCGAAGACTGACACAACACCGGCATACGCGACAAAGATCCCATATGAGTCAATCACAGGGATTGAACTCCATCCGAGGCTGTTGCAACACTAAGTCACTCCCCTCAATAGCAATCTCAATGATTGCACGCTATCCGAGTCTTTTGCACCCCTAGGGTTGCTCACCTCATTGCCCATCTTAATGATAGCGAGCTATCCGAGTCTTTTGCAACAACAAGGTTGCTCACCCCAAGGCAACATCACGATAGCACGTTACTCGAGTCTTTTGCAACGACAGAGTTGCTCACCTCATACATATGCATGGCTTTATGCTACACCCCCGGAGTTATGCGTAACCTAGGTAACCATCATACATTACACCCCCAACATTATGGGTACTACACCCCCATCAACATGGGTACATCACCCCCATCTAAATGGGTACATCACCCCCATCAACATGGGTACATCACCCCCATCGAAATGGGTACATCACCCCCATCAACATGGGTAAATCACCCCCATCAAATGGGTACATCATCGAAGGTCAGCCACAAAGACTGGAACCCTTGCGTGCACACTATAGACTAGCTGAACCCCTCACGGTTGAGCTTAAGGCATTAGAGCCGTGCACTTCACTACGCTTCACTTACAAGCCTCTCACGATTTCATTCATTAATGCATGCATTCATTCATTACGTTCCTCTTTTCCTTATCTTTCACTTTACGTTACATAATACTTTCATTTCATTCATTCATTCATTAACGTTCAACGCAAAGCCATAGCAAGATAAACATACATAACAAGGAACATAAACATAAACATAAACATGCAGCATCATCATACATACGCATCAATCATACATCACATCACGCACATCATACATATGATGCAACAAATGCACCACCATGCCTAACATGACACATAACATCATACATATCATTATCATCTCCATCAACATCATCATCATAATCTCATCATCCTGCGTCACCTTATACCGTCCATGCCCTTCACATCGTCGAGGAATTTCATCTCGGCTATCATTTCTGAACACTTAGGCGAATGGGCATCTATGCGAATGGACCCTATGCGAATGGACTATGGGCGAATGGACATCTATGCGTATGGACTCTCAGTCGCATAACTTTCATGCGTATGGCCTTCAGTCGCATGACTTCAGGCGTATGGGCTTCAGTCGCATACTCTTCATGCGAATGAACCTCAGTCGCATGGCCTCCAGGCGCATGGACTTCAGTCGCATAACCTTCGTGCGAATGAACCTCAGTCGCATGGCCTCTCAATCGCATGACTCCCAAGCACATGAACTTCAGTCGCATGACCATCATGCGTATGGACCTCAGTTGCATGGCAAACGTGCGCATGGACCTCAGTCGCACTTCATTCGGCCGAATGGCCTCCAGTCGCCCTCCAGTCGGTCGCCTTGCCCTAGCTGGTACAGAATGCAGTTTGCTCGACTGCAGCTGCGGGTTTTCGACCTCCAACCCCTTCCAAACCACTTTTAAGCTCAAATCAACCCTTCTAAAGGTTAGGGAAACATACCATGACCACATACAAGCATAACCAAGCAAGAAATCAAGCCTCCAACGCATCATACACATACATACATGCATCAAAACGGGTCTTCACCCAAAAACTTGAAAATAGGTTTTTGGACGTGTTCCAGCCCTAAAATCAGTTGAAAACGTGTAAAAGAGGGGTCCTAGAACTCACCTTAACGATCCCGTCGAGTAGAGCTTCGATTTGACTCGCTCCACGTCGAATTCCACGCTCGAATCCACCCGAACCAACTGTTCTCCTCTTTTTCTCCTTCTCTTCTCCTCTCCTCTCTTGGCTGAAAATGGGGAGAATAGGGGTGTCTTCCCCCTTTTATACTCCCGTGCATCGAAGTTTCTCTCGTTGGCGGGTTTGGTCCCTCGACTTTGGACTTTATTTCTTTTTCTTCTTTCGTCGGCTTCAATATAAATTTCCGTGTGTTACACATAAAAGTTTCTTCATTACCAAAGATCTCTCGGCATGCACTGAAGTACAAGGAAGTACTTCGAAAGATTTGACAATATACAATGAAAAATAACTAAGTGTCAAATCTTCTGAAGCCAAAGACAGAAATCTTTCAAAACCAAAAGTGAAGTTTTCCGAAGCTTAAATACAAAGTCTTACGAAGCTTGAAGACTGAACTATTCCGAAGACTAAGAAGCCATGTGTCTACTGACACACTTTTGACAAAAGCATACCACCTTTCCTCTGCTAGCTCTAAAAACTCACCAACTTATACTAGTTGATAATTATCTCCTTACTTTTATCAACTGTACATAATGGTGTCTTTGTCTATAACTTTCTGCTTTAGTGCTTTTATCCTTATTGTAATACAATAGGATGTGAGCTATGGCATGTCATAGTCACATATCAAAAGGCAATCTGTATTTTGATTTTATATTGATCTTGTTGTCTAGATTAGTATTCAACAGGCTTTTAAAGTATGGCCGACTGTAGAATGTAGTATAAAGTATCTCATTGTATTAGTCTTATAACTAAGCATTGTAACATTTATAAAATACTTGAGAACAATATACATCATCCTTGAAAACAAATCTTTATGTTCTTGACTGTTCTTACTTGTTTGTTTTTGGTTTCTTTGCCTAGTTCCCCACTTGACCTAGTAAATGTGTTATCTCCAACTGTGAAACTGTTGTTGAACAACCATATCCGGTCCTGTATTTTTCATGTGTTCATCGCTCCTACTACTAAGCCTACTACCTTTCATTAGGATTAAAAATGGCCAACATATGGAGATGCGATGCGTATTGAGGTTAATGCTTTAAACACTAACTAAACCTTGGTATAGGTGTCGGTCTCCACTGACGTTGAAATTGTTGGTTGTATGTGGGCATACATGAGCAAGCACAAGTTTTATTTATTAATCGCTATAAGCCAGACTTGTTGGTAAGATCTTTCACCAGACTACCAGTATTGATTACAGTAAGACTTGTAGCGTTTTATATGATTAAACCCATGATTTATTCACCTCGTATTATTTGTTGGTTTTTTATGTACATGTCAACAATGTCTTTTTTTATGATGACTTATCAAACACAGTTTACATGACATACATCTAGCTATGTTTTCTTGAGTCATCCACATTATGTGTGTTTATTAAAGAAGTATCAAGCTGACACCTCAAGCTGGCGCCTCAAGCTTGATTTTCCAAGTTTTCTTCCATTCTTCTTGCATGTGGCTTTTCTAAATGTGTTTTGTGTCCATCACTCTCTTGGTGCTTACATTATTAGTTTGCGATGAAGGATTTGGCACTCTTTCTTGTTTATTTGGGTATGCATGCTACTTTTATTCATGATACTATACATCTTTCACAATAGACGTATTTGCAAAATTTATTACAGTGAATGGGCTGAGTGCCGATTTCTATATGAGAATATATCTTCTGTACGACATATCTTTTGCCATACTTGTGTTTCATTGGATGATCCTCACTATTGTTAGTTAGTTTACAATTAGTATAATTGTACATTAATGTTATGTTGCTTTACTGAGTTGTACTTTCCTATTTTCAAGCCTCCTTATTCATATGTATTGCAGAGCTATATATGTTTGTATTGTTACTCACAAATTATAGAGTTCATTTATGGTGGTTTACCCAGAACTCCATTAGATCGACGGATCTATTTCATGACTAATATTAAAGTTAAAGGTGGCATTTCGTTTACTTTGTTTCAAATATCAAGTCACAAGCACAAGTTCCTTTCGTTTTCATGCTTTTATGTTTAATTTGTTTACGTGTGGTGTGGGTTGAAGTGTTTATGTTTTTCATCTTCATTGTGGGTAGGCCATGTCGAGTTATCATTTAAGTTTGCCTATAATGCAATTCATGAGTATGTCACTATTTTGTTTAAAGGGTATTTTTAAGAAAGATAAAACTTTTAAAATTGAAATCTTTCAATTTATTTCAAGGAAAGTCAACATTATGTGATAAAAGCAAGAATTGTATGGTATCTTTTTCATTTATACATCATTTAATTATCAAATTTGGGCGATTGTTTTCCTATATCAGAGGAACCTTTTCACTTTTCTTACATTTTCCTTTATTAAAAACAAATTAATAAATAATTTAGCAGTATGAATAGAAAAAGAGGATGTTTAAATCACCGACTCAAAAGTAATGGTCGTGAAGACAATAAAACAACTAAATCAATATCCAGATCTTTGATTGCTCCAAATAAGCTTTTTCTTCATTAATTATTACGTGGTGGATATAATTTAATTTGATTTAGTTTTTAAATCATTAAACTTTTTATATCCAAACAAACAACCAAAACATGCTGTCTAATCTTAACTTTTCTAGCCTATTTATTTTAATAATTAGCTATATAATAAAGTGTACTCAAACTCAAGTATACCAAGTCAAAAGGTCTTTCCCTTACTTCCTCCTTTGTTTTTTTTAAAAACACTTCACTCCTACTCTCTGTCAAATTTATAAACAATTTTATAATAAATTTAATATCTCGATCATCCAGTCGCATTCGAAATGACAATTTCTTTCCATTGTGTAGAAGGATACAATCAAGATGTTAAATCTTTTTATGTTGTGTTATATATCTAATGTATTACTTCATAACAAGGAGTTTTTTTTTTAATTTACCAAATATAAGTTGTTTTTTCACAACCGAAAATAGAAACAATTACTTATGATTAAAGGTGAGAGTATTAATAGCAATTAAGAATTAATTTTAATCATATAGATATATTTTGGTTTAGTCCGACATATATTATTAAAAATCATGTTGTGCGCTTACCTTTATGACTAAACATTATCAATCTAAGAGTGCTTGACAACTAAACTTAATCACATATGTTTATTTATAATACAACAACATTATGTCAAAGGGTAAGGACATAAAGTTACATCTCCATCACACCCTCACACCTATCTTTTTTTTCTTTTGTAAATTGTGTTGTTAATATTATAAATGTAGAAGTAATTTTGATAGTGTAAATCAATTTCTTAGTTATAAATCTAAAAGTTTGTATTTACTGTTTTAAAGATCATCTTGACAATCGACAATGAAAGCAAGAATTTATATATATAAATCCTTTTAGTATCAAATATCGTATAATGGTAAAACATCTGAAGTCTAGCTCTTGAAACAAATAGTGCTGTCAATTGAAAACAAATGCACAAATTTTCTATCTAATGGCAAATTTAAAAGTTTGTATTGATCACTTAACATTATATACATAACCATCACTAATACAATAATCCATAATAAACTAACTTTAGTGTAAAAAAAGTTTAAACAAAAGATCAACAACTAAGACCTGGTTGTCTATTAAAGTGCATATATACTAACTAATAAAAGATTGAGCAATAATTAGGTGAATTAAAAAAAATGGTATCATGTGTTAGGTAATGACATGTATAAATGTACAAATCACCTCTATTGACAAATTTAAAGTTTTGTAATGCCTTACATTAAGTATTATTTCTATGATCGACACTATATATTACAATAATTTAAAACAAACTAACTATAGCAGAAAAGGTTTAAAACAAACACTAGCATCTATTTAAACTCTAGGTTCGTGAAATTAACAAACATTTGCATCACTTGAAAACACAACTACAGCCCGTATTAAGGACATGTATTAGTATGTTTTGACCCATATTCCTAATGCTTTCAGTTGTAGAGAGAATATAGAAGAATGAAAATCTGAAGGAGAAAAATTAATGAGACAAACTTGACAAACATTAAATAAACGCATATTGGGTTTTTGTATTAAAATTTTTGTTTTGTTGTTGAGGGCAATTCTACTTCTATAACCATCGTAGATTTATGCTTTTACCATTCTATTTTGATTAGAAGAATGATTATGAGCAAAACAGAGAAAAATGTCCTCTTCATGAGTAAAAATCAAGTATAAATTTATGATATTAATGCAAGTAGAATTGTCGTTATCATAAAACTGAATGTTTAGTGTTTTATTATTCAAAATATCAACTTGAGTCATTACCGGTCAATGATTTATAATATGAATTATCAAAATCCGTTTTCTAATAAATATAACAAACTGCTTCTGAAAGCAAACTTATTTTTGAACTTAGATGAGCATTTCTCGTGGCACCTTTGTTTCTTCTAAATTCTATTTATAATGAATATGTTTACCATGTCAATATTGTATTTCAATCAAAATATTAAACAAAATTAAAACTAATAACTGTAAAACCACCAAAGTTACAAATTAACCGTCTAAATAATTAATTAGTAAGAAGAATTTACCAGCAAAAATTTGTAAAATTTATTGACCTTAATTAAACATTTTTAAACAAATATATTAGACATTTAGTTTTATACATATATTTGAAGGAATATGTAAATTAGCAATGAAAATACCCTTCCATCACATGCTTACCTAATTCACATGAATAGCTTTACAATTGTGTGTGCTAAATTAGCAGAGAGAGAGTGAGGGGTTCCATATAAGAAAGGGAAACTTGTGTTCTTGTGGTCCATGTGCATACAATATAGATTGGTACCCTACAAAATTCATTAAACTTCAATTTTGAGGGCTTTTTTACAGTGAAATAATGACCCAAAAGCAAATCGATTTCATCATTTTTACATTATTAAACATCATTTAGATCTCAATAATTAGGTTCCATTATGACAGATATTCATTCAATTTGTTTACTTTTTCCCTTTTGACATCAAGTGAAGGATGCCCATAACCAATTAACTATAAATACATACATATGCGCAATTTGTATACCAAGAATAACAAATAAATATATAAACATTAGTATATACATCCAATAACAATTCCCAAAGTGGGAAAAAACTCCCCAAAATACTTACAATTCATGAAGCCAGTAGTTGCAGACCTACATACAACATATCCATGTATCTATCTCTATATATATGTGTGTGTACGTGTCTGTGTGTGTTTATGTGTATATATATATATAGAGAGAGAGAGAGAGTGAAAGAGACCAGTATAAAGACACCAAAACAACCTTTGGCCATCAATACACATGATTCAGTTATTGGTTCACCTGCAAATTAAGGGAAAGAAAGATTAGAAATTAATAACATCAATGCACAAGAAACAAAACAAACAAATAGTGATTACTCAACATGACTGTAAATCAAAATCAAATCTTTTATGATCTTGATGTATAAATTATAATCTAGAATTCATATCAACAAGGCCTATCAGATGCTTCACTTAGCTTCCGTTACAGGTGAGTCCGGGGCAGAGTTCATATCAACCCAAATTCATATCAATTCAAACAATTAAGATAACCAATAAAACAGAAATTAACAAACAAGGAAACTAAATCAGAAAAATTATAGATCAAGAAATACTGCAACTTTTTTGCATCTTCTGATTTTGATATTTTGATCCTATCTCTATCTTCCCACAGCTTTATTGAACCGCAAAGATTATTATACAAAAACACAGATCTGATAGATCAAACCCCATGCAGTTCAAGAAAGCCGTGGAAGAACAGAAATAGAACCATTTTAATGGCTGTTTTGCAGATCTGCAAATCTTTATCATGAAACCCTAATAGGGTTTTTGAAACAAACAGTTTGCAGAGGAAAGAGAGGAGATTGCAGGCTGAAGAGGGGATGAGAGGGGAGTATTTATAGGAGAATTGACTTCTTTTTACCACCAATCCCGAGAAGAATATAGGGTATAATGAAACTCATGATACCCCACCTTTTTTAGTTTTTACTAACTACTTTATTTATTTATTTGATTATTAATTAATTTATTTGTTTGCTTGTTTTTTATTAAATTGGTTATTGTGAAAGGTGAAACCGTATATCATTTCAAAATATGGGAACAAACGTTTAATATATCATATTGATCCTTGGATTTAGAGATTGGTCCACTTCATAATGTTATCATACATATATACCATATAAAATTAAAATGATTTATGGATATTATTTTTCTTTTGAGTTTCAGTTTATGTAGAAACTATAGTATGCAATAATGCTACTTGGCTATTCATATTTTTTGAGCACGTTAATATTTAGAAATAGGTTAAAGATTTATTTTGCAGTAATAATAAAGTTTTATCAATATTAAACAGTGTTATAGAAATCGTTATACGCTAGTCGGCCGGTGAGTTAACGACTAGGGATTAATCATTATTAATCAGAACTAACCGGATCAAACTTTTTCGTATAATTTTGTAAATATATCAATATAAAATAATAATTTTAAACTATTATATGAATACACATATAATAGTGTTTGGGAGATAATTTGTAAATTGGTGAATATTGAGGGTAAAATGTTAAAATACTCAATTTTAATCATTTAACCATATTACCCCATCATTCAATCCCACCATTCTCCTTCCCCTTTAGTCGTTTAGTACTGAAATTCCAAATTCTTACCAGAATCGGCAAATCAGGCTCCGGAATCAGTAATTCGATGGTTTTAGACGTTGGAATACCACCGATTTGGACGATTTGGTCCGCCTGGGTGCACCTTTTACCAATTTAAATTGACTAGTATGTAGCACCTCCAATTCAGTGAAATCGAAACCGCCAACCTCCAATTATCAAATAAACGCCGACTAATCGAAGGCTAGTCGTGATTTTTACAACATTGATATTAAAAATGTGAAAAAGGTTCATAAAACTGTTTTGCACATGGAAGTAAGGGTTTTTTAAACTTCTTTAGAAACCCAAGCCATTATTGATTCAAAAGCATTATGTTTATCTAAGTACGTTACTGATTTTAGTGTCATATCTCGTTTGTCATTAAATGCGTTAACATCAATAGGTTCTGAAACTATTGTTTTCATTTTGACTTTCCACACTTGAATGAGCATTAACAATTTTGTGTCATATTTCTTATGTTGTTACATAAGCGTTTGATCTTGCTTTCATCAACATCTTGAGATTGTTTTATCTTATTAATTTTGTGTTTGTCTATTTTAGATTTATCTTTGTTTTGGCAAAAAAAATTGTTTTTTGTTATATGAAATAGAATTATAAAATCGTTGTCTGCATATTCATTTTTGTTGATAAATGTAATTTCTTGCCTTATGATTTAGTTTCGCACAAATAAAGCAACACAAGTTATATATATTATCCGAAGGATTCAATTTAGTTACACTCGTGTTTTTATTCAATCTGTTTATGATAACTGCTAAAGTTATCATAGAATCCGGCTTTAGTATAACTTTGGCCAAGTGCTTTTGTAATAGTTTCTCTTTTCTTCCTATTGACAGCTACTGTTCTAGCTTCATCTAAAAGAATTAAGAAAATTTTCTTTGTATTTTGGTTTAACTTTGTAACCAATGTGGCATGATCAGTGTCTTTGGACCTTTTGCAAAATAGTTGTTGGAATTGGATCAGTCTTAGTGACACCTGAACTACACACATTATATTTCATAGAGTTAGAATTATGAGGAGATTTATTTTTAGAAAATCGAGAGTACATTTCTTCAAAATATAGTCCTTCTTATCTATATTGTCTTTTGAAACAAACCTGTTCTTGAAATCAGTTTTTAAGTCAGATGATATTTGTATCAAATTTCTCTTGTTAAAATTTTTGTCGTTGTGCATAATTTTTGCAATTAACTTTCTTGTTTTGTTGAACGTGTTGATCAGTCACTCTTAAAAATAGAAAAACCAAGTATCTCATTAACAACTAGTGATGAATTACAATCAGATAAATTTTAATATAATTCTTATTTTTAATATTTTGAAAATCTATTTTATTATCACTTTTTTCTTACATCAATCCATCTTTCTTCAAACTTTCTATACGAACATTAAAATCATTGATTTTAGTTTTAGATTTTGTGTTAGATCAACAGTCAAAGAAATATTGACTGAAGGTTTTAAGCCACAAGATGGCTAAAATCCCAAACCATAGCTCATATTTTCATCTGTCAAGTTAACTGATGAATGCATACAAGGGTAATCATGATTAATGGGAGGAGCAAATTTGGTAAATCCAATACCACTCTTATCATAATTAATTTTCTATGTCATTTGGGATTTTATAATTTATTCAACCATCTTTGATGAAAGTTTGACTTTCTAAACTCTAAGCTTAGTAGATAGGAATTCACTAGTTAATTTGTTTATTTCTAAAGGCAATTCTTCATTATGTTTTGACAATTATTTATTCAATCTTAATCATGAAGATTTTGTTGTAATTGATAAATTGCTTTGTTCAAACCTTATAATTTTTCATTGAAAACCTTTTCATTTGATATGTGCTTACGAGCTTGATATTGAAGTTTTTCAACTTTTAATATCAAGTTTACATTATGAACACTATTTTTTGAATTTTCTCAATACACGAGTTAGAACACAGATCAGTATATACCTCAGATATGATATCCGATGATTCACCAACTTCATTCACTCATTCACCATGAATGCCTTCAAGACTTTCTTCTTGTCAAAACTTTCTTCTTTTGTTGAATGTGCTGGAGTAATTTCGAGAGCTTTGAATAATCGTGCATAACATTTGCTGGAGATTTCTCAACAATAATAAAAATCAAAAGTTCCATTTCAAGATTTGTCGGAGTGATCTCAATAGCAATATCATCATCCAACTTCTTATCATTCTGTTCTTTTAACTGTTGTTGGAGTAATCTCAACAACATTGTGCAATTTTTCATCTTTTATCTTAATCATATTTTTTTCTTTAACTAAATCATCATTGTCATTCTCATGTTGAATCTGAACTTCTCCTTTAGTGTCTTCACTTCTGCAGGACCATTGGAGGGTATGCACTTACAACATAACAACACAATGAGGAGAGTTCTTTAGAATACTTAACAGATCAAATAGGGAACTGGTAACTTTATATTAAAGATACTAAGAACACAAGTAAATATGTGAGACAGAACAAGATAGCAAACAACACAAGTTTATGGTTTTCAAAAATGCTGTATATTGCTTCTCAAGTTCTTTTACAAATGTTACAAAGCATCGATAGAAACTTATAAGTACTTGAGATACTTTATACTACATCCTACAGCCGGCCATACTTTAAAGGCCAGCTGGATACATAAGTCTGGACAACTACAAAATCAAATATAGAGTCAAAAGGCAGATTGCCTTTTGACTAGTGACTATGACATGTCATAGCTTACAAAAAGGATAAAAATACATAAAGTAGAAAGCTCAGACTCAAGACCTCAATGTACAGTTACCAAAAGCATGGACCTTTTCACCAACTCATGTAAGTTGGTGACTAAACAGAGTTGGAGCAGAAAGGTGGTCCAGCTTTATGGTAAAGTACATCAGATAAAAGCATGTTCATAAAAGTCTTCAGAATAAATCTGTCTTCACTCTTTGGCTTCGAAAGACTTTGTCTTTGAAGCTTTGGAAGACTTCACTTTTGGCTTCGGAAGATGTTGGTCTTGGCTTCGGAAGATTTTACACTTAGAATATCTTCTAGTGCAAGGTGTAAAACTTCCAAAGCATTTATACTTTTATGCTTCAGTGCATGCATGCAGAGAACCTTTTAATGTTTTGGCTGCATCAGACTTATAGGAATCCTTACAAACTCCCCCTAGGCTGCTGCTATCAAAACCTTTGAAGATCTTCAGCTATTGACAGTCCTCTTTATGATAATGACCATTCCCTTCTTCATTAGATGGTCAGGATCACTCAGACTCTTATATTATCTTCTCATCTCAAAGAGATCATGCAGAGGTAGGTTGAATAAGTATTTCCATGTATAGATATCCTCACCACCTTGATCTTTAATCACATGCCATCTTTCTGGATTAGTTGTGAAGGTCCATGATAAGATGGGTCTCTCAAATACAAGAGGAACCACTTGAATTTGAGTTGATTAGGCTGCCTCTTTATGCACTTCCTCAGGTTGATCTGACTCACCCTAAGGTATAGAGATGGATGATTCAGACTTTTTCTTCTTCTTTGACTTTGGTTTAGAAGCCATACTCTTCCTCCTCTTTAAAGACTTTAACTGAGAAAACTGATCTGCAACGCCTTCTTGATCAGTCTTGTCTTGTTCAGTTGGGTGTTCCTCCGTCTTAGGTTCAGAAGGAGAGGGAGTTTAACCCTGCTGTGGATCAGAAGATGAAGCTTGCTGAGACTCAGCAGGAGGTCCAGGTTGTGTTGTCTTAGGTTGTTCAACCTTAGCCTCCACTTCAGGAGGAGCTTGACTTGGAGGAGAGTGTAAGTCAATCAGCTTTCCACTTTTGATCTTCTGCTTGATTACCCTAATGTGCTCATCCATTTTGGATAGAGACATAGGGCCAAGTCTCCTTCAAGAGAATCCATACAGCTTCAAGAAGCTCATCATCCTTTATCTGTCAGCAGACTTCTTCATACTCTTTTGGATGATGGCTCTTGACTTTATAGCCTCTTCCCTCATCATTCTCTTTGTTCCCTTTTGTTCTTTGAGTACTTGAAGTTTACGCTGTTTGAGATACTCAAACTCAATGTACTTAAAGGACAAGGGAAGAAGTGCAGATGCCTATTAGAGACCTATGGCACTCAGGTAGTTGATCATATGCCTATCGTTTTCTTTGTCTACCTGAGGTTCTTGTGTAGTTGCCACAGTCTTTTGCATAGGGCTTTCTTGAACTGGGGAGAGAGTAGGAACATGCTTGTACAGTCTTTTTTGTCTCTTCTCTTCTTTGATTTGGAGGAGCAGCATTGCATCCTCTGCTTCCTTCATCTCTCTTAACACTTTCATGTCAGCCAATACATTGAGTTCCTCTAAGAGGAGATATATAATCTCATCAATGTTATAGTTCTTGGTCTATAGGTAAGTAATCCTGACTGCCCTCAACTCATCATCTTGAGTGTTTGGTCTGGGGGTAGCCCTGATTGCAGCTTGCATGAAGCCTGAACACCCAGATGAACTTTCTCCCCTTAGCTTCCTCTTCCTCTCTCTCTCTCTCCTCCACCTCAATCTCCTCAGGAGTTAGAATCTTTTTCCTTTTGTTACCCCCAGACCTTTGTGACACAGGGTGGAGAGAGCTTTGGCTTTCATTGCTTGGTGTAGCATCCAAGCTCTAGCCAGAGACAGGCTGTGATAAACCTTCACCAGCAGGTGTTTCACTGAGGGAATGAATTACTAAAGTAGTTGTTGGTGTGACAGGGCTCTCAGACTCTATCACTGGGCTTTCAATCAAGGTTTTCCCTTTGAAGCTAATCTTAGGTTCAGCGTCAAAATCCAGTTGACCAATGACATTTCCTAATTGCCTTTGTCTCCTTCTTAGGCTGAACTCTTTAGTAATACTGTCTTGAATCCTTTGTGCCAGCTTGCCAGCTTGTCTAGATTGACTTAGGTTGACAAGTGGCATGTTGATCAGGTCAAGACCTTCATAGTAGTTCAAGGTCTGAAAGTTGAATACCTCTTGCTGCCCTTGAACTCTTTGAAGAATGAAGCTCTTCTGTCAGCATCATACCTCCACCCAATGATGTAGTTTGAAGTTCCTTGGGGTGGGGATGACATATCTCTTGGAATGCCTTCCTCAAAGAGACTATGAATAAAAGATTCTAGAGAGTCCACATCAATATGAACTTGAGGATGCTGCTGAGTATGCACAATTGCAAGTGAGGATGGTGAGTCCTCAATGTCCATACTCCATGAGGAACTCCCAGGTTCTGTGATTGTAATGACTTTCTCCCCCTTTTTGGTACCATCACCCTCTTGCATAGGTGAGCTAGGAGTTAGGTCAATCACATCCACAGGTTCTTGTGTTCCTGGTTGAGCTCTCCTTAAAGGTCTTCTATCTAGTTTTTCCTTGAAATAAGATATCTCAACTTGCTGATCATTGACCCTGTTTTGTAGGGTAGTCACCTGAGATTCAAGGTGACTAACCTTAGGGACTAAATAGGTGTATGTTTTTGACAGTTTTTGCACTTTTAGTTTCAAGTTCCCCTCATCTTCATTAGAAGAATCACTGGGGGGTCAGAGAATTGGACCAATGTCCTCACTCTTACCACCAGCTTTAAGTTCTTGGCTGCTTGATTTTCTCTGCTCACTGACAGCCTCAGTTGAAGTGTCAATGGGCTGAGTTACCATGGTTGAGGTCTTAATGATGTAATCACTTGTAAAAGTAAGAGAATATTCCATATGGATCTCCTGAACAGGTTTAGAGAGATCTACCTCAGTAACGGGTGACTGATATGGGCTAGACATAGGAGACTCAGGAGCACTCATCTCTCTTTGAGTAGGGGAAGAGTAGAGAGACTCATGGTACTCACTAAAACCTAAGTCTTCATCAGTATAGAATTCAAGGTTAGGAATGGGTTGATTTAAGTCTAAAGGCTGGGGATGGTAACTATACCCTGATGGTTGTTCACTTGAGTGTTGAGACTCAGAGTGAAGGCTTAAGGTAGTTGGGCTAGTGATCTCATCAGGCTGAGCATGAGGAACCTCAACACTGATCCTTGAAGAAATGGGAGTGGTTTGCTCCTTAAGGGAAGTGGGAGCTCTAGTATCCACTTCCTCCTGTATGGGTGGGTGTATGGGGGCCTGCACAAGCTCGATAGCTTGAGTAGGGGTTCGTTTGGATTTTCTTTGGTAGGTGAGGGTGATTTGTGGCCTTTTTGGTGGTTGAGAGGTAGAAGGTGTGGGTTCAACACTAGCTTGTGTTGCTAGGTTTTCACCTTGAGCAATGAGCTCTAACATTTTGGGGACAAGGGTTGTTTCTACCCCTGAGAAGCCTACAGTTGGCTTCTTCATGATTTTAAAGATGACATGCTTTATCTGTCCCAATTTAAGAATATTACCTATTTCCCTCAACAGTGAGCCCATTTCACAGTTGAGAATTTATTGAACATATCTTGGAAACATGTAATACTCTAAGGAGTCCAAGTTAGCAAGCAAATTTATGTAAACAAGAGAGTACATGAACTTGACCCCTTGAACCATTCCATGCACTATGAAGGAGAGATCCTTAGGAATTTGGTCCCACTCTCCATGCTTGTTTGACAAGTTGTGGATAACCACATGTAGCAGGTATTTCCACTGGGATGGAACTTTCCCTTTCCTGAAGCTCTTTACATAGAAATCTTCCTCATAGCCCATGTGCACAAAGGACTGATTAACAACTTCCTTTGGGAAAAACAACTCACCTTCTTCATCATCCAGCTGAAGATGAGTGTTGATGATGGCTAGAGTGATGAAGATTGTCCTCCCCTTCATTGTGACAGACAGTGCCTTCTCCCCATCCATGATGATCTCTTGACAGGTCTTCCAAAATTCAAGCAGATGATCCTCATAGAGAGTAGGATCAATGGTTAGGGAGGTGAAGTAGTTGGATAAAGCCAGAAAACGACAAACCTCTGAGAAACTAGCATCTTTCTCAGAGTTCAATAGAGCAACTTGGTTGTGTTGTCTGTGAAGTTGCATGGAGAAGTTAGGGTTGTTTTTGCGGTTTAGGTTGGCCATTTTGAGAAGCTTAAGGGTGAAAGAAGTTGTAGAGCAAAGGCGATTTGGATGAATTTAGGTTAAAGGAATAGTGCAGATGAAAAAGATAGTGAAAGAGGGGGGAACTGTTGGGTATTTATGTGAAAAAGATTTAAGACAAAGTTAATGAAAAAGGATAAACTTTGAAATCCGGATGTCGGTCCCACCTCTGAAAATGCAGTTTACTTTTACCCAAAAAGTAGTTTTCTTGGAAGTCGAGAAATCTTCCAAAGGTTATTTTGCTTCGGAAGTTCTGAAGAAAAGCTTTCGAAGGCAAATTGACTTCGGAAGATATTCCAAAGGTTTTTGAAAATTTTGCTTCGGAAGAGATTTATTAGTCAGAGTTTTATATTCTAAGAAGAATAAAAACTTCCGAATGTAAATTGCTTTCAGAAGAAAATTGTTCTTTGAAAACATAGAAGTACATAGGTTAATTTTAAGCTTCGGAAGATATTTTTGAAATTTCTTTCGAAGGTAAAACTACTGAAGTAGTTTTTTGTTTTCTAAGACATAAGTTTCTTCCGAAGGTAATTGTAGATCTTTCGAAGGATAAAAAGATCAAAATTTTCAAAAATCTAAGGAATGTATTTCAAAAAGATTTTTCTTCCAAAGAGAATAAGGGCTTATGAAGGTGATAAAATAGACAACTTAGGACACACAGGTTTTAGAAATAATATGATTAAGTTTTAAGAAAATCTACTCAAAGTTAATCATCCCAATAGCTGATACAAGATATTTGAATCTTTGTTCATCAAAAGCTTTGGTGAACAGATCAACATATTGTTCATCTGTGTTAACTTTGACTAGTTTGATTAATCCATTTTCAAAGTTATCTCTAATCAAATGATATCTGATGTTGATGTGCTTTGTCCTTGAAGGTTGCACATGATTCTCTGTGATAGAGATAACACTGTTGTTGTCTATGTGGATGGGAGTCTCCTTGAAGTTGAATCCATAGTCCAGCATATGATTGGAATCCAAAGCACTTGAGCACAATAGCTTGTAGCAGCAATGTATTCAGCTTCAGCAGTTGATGCAGACACACAGGATTGTTTCTTGCATTGCCAAGAGACTATCCTACCACCAAGAAATTGACATCCCGCAGATGTAGACTTTGCAGTCATGTTGCAACCACCATAATCACTATCTGTATAAGCATACAGATTGAAGTTAGAGTTCTTTGGATACCAAAGGCCAAGTGATGGAGCACCTTTGAGATATCTTAAAATTCTCTTGACAGTGATTAGGTGTGACATCTTGGGGTTGGCTTGATATCTTGCACAAATACATGTAACAAACATGATATTAGGCCTACTAGTTGTGAGGTACATAAGAGACCCAATCATTGCCCTGTAGAGATACTCATCAACACACTCCCCCTCAAGATCAGGTCCAAGAGAGTGGTTTCTGGCTATGGGTGTCTTAGCAACCTTACAATCCGTCATGTTGAATCTTTTAAGTATATCTTGTACATACTTTGACTGACTTATAAAGATGCCATTATCAACTCGCTACACTTGAATTCCTAGAAAGAAATTGAGTTCCCACACGACACTCATTCAAACCTGTCCTTCATCAGCTTCTCAAAGTCTTTGCAGAGCTTTGGATTAGTTGACCCAAAGGTAATATCATCTACATATACTTGAACTAGCATTATGTCACTTCTTGTTCCTTTGATGAAGAGAGTTCTATCAATAGTACCCCTTTTGTAGCCATGCTGATAGAGATACTGAGATAGAGTTTCATACCACTTCCTTGGTGCACGGTACAGCCCATAAAGAGCTTTATCAAGCCTGTAGAACAATCATGATGATCAGGATCTACAAACCCAGGTGGTTGTCTAACATACACCTCTTCATCAATAACTCCATAGAGAAAAGCACACTTGACATCAAGTTGGCAGACCTTGAAGTTCTTGGATGCAGCAAAAGCTAGGAATATCCTGACAGCTTCAAGTCTTGCTACAAGAGCAAAAACATCTATGTAGTAAATTCCTTCTTCTTGAGTATACCCTTGAACAACTAGTCTTGCCTTGTTCTTGATGACAAGTCCTCTATCATCCTTCTTATTCCTGAACACCCATTTGGTTCCTATGGTAGTCTTCCCTTGAGGAAGAGGACATAGGTTCCAAACCTTTTGCCTTTTGAATTGAAGCAACTCCTCTTGCATAGCTTTAACCCAACTTCCATCCTTTAGAGCCTCATCAATCTTCTTTGGCTCTATCTGGGACAAGAAACATGAGTGAAGACAAACATTTGCATCATGGGTTTGTCCTCTTGTTCTTACCCCTGAATCAACTTCTCCAATGATTATGGTGGTAGGGTGAGACTTGTGGATCCTTAGCTGAAGGATCACAAAAGTTGATTAGACAGATCTAAATTTGAGAAAGTCTGATTTGGCAAACAGGATTCACCCTTCACATCAGCACACTTATCAAGATTGACTTGATCCAGTAAGTGTATGACATCATTGATGTTGTCTTCAATGGAGTGGTTGTCAACATCAAGGATTTCTTGATCACTTTCACCACCACCATTTTCTCCAACATTTGAAGCTTTTTGATCTGAATTTTATGCCTCTAAGCTGGAATTTGAAGGCACCAGAAGTATCAGCAAAATTTGCCATTGATGTGCTGGTAGAAACTTTATTTGCAGGATTAGTTACCACTGGATGTAGCTTGAAGGTCTTATTAGCTCAAATGGGTCAGGATCACCTGTAGGTAGTATATCTATAGATCTTAAAACATGCTCACAAGATTTGTTAAAACAGTTGGTAACTAAATCAAGATCAAATAGCCAATTAGGACCAGAACCTTTCATACTGGGAGTGTGCTTATTGAAAGTCATATTGGTTGACTCCTCAACTACTCTAGTTCTGAGATTGTATACTCTATAAGTCTTAGCTTGAGAAGAGTATCCAATAAAATGTCCTTCATCTTTGGCAATTTGATCTTTGGTATTAGAGATGGTGCAAGGACTTCAAAATGACCTGAGAAAACCAATGAAAGGTTTCCTCTTATGCCAAAGTTCATAAGGAGTCTTAGCATGTGTCTTAACTACTAAAACTCTGTTTTGCACATAGCAAGCAGTTTTCACTGCCTCTGCCCAGAAGGTGATGGGTAGTTTAGAGTCAGATAACATAGTTCTTGCAGCTTCAATTAGTGTCCTATTTCTCCTTTCAACAATACCATTTTGTTGAGGAGTCCTGGGAGCATTATATTGTCTTGTAATACCTTTTTCATCACAAAATGTATCAAGAATTTGGTTCTTGAATTCAGTTTCTTGATCACATCTTATGGTTTTGACATTGTGATTACATTGATTCTCTATCTTTAAGATGAAATTCTTCAGAATCTCAGGGGTCTCATCCTTAGTTCTAAGAAATAAGACCCAAGTAAATCTTGTAAAATCATCTATGATCACTAAACAGTAAGAGGTCCTTCCTAGACTTATTACACTGGTGGGCCAATGAGATCCATATGTAATAAGTGTAGGGGAGTAGTGATGGAATTTCTTTCCTTTGGCTTGTTAGATACCTTGTGTTGCTTTCCTTTCAGGCATGCAACATAATGGTCATCACTTGTAAACTCTTTCTTTGGCATTCTAGTTACCAAATCACTCTTAATTAATTTACTCATGTTTTAAAGTTTACATGGCATATTATTTTATGCCAGAGGAAAGACTCATCACTATTTGCTTTAAATAGAAAGCATGAAACTTCTCTTGAGGGAGATGTTTCTTGCAAATCCATCTTGTACATGTTCCCTTTCTTGGGGGCTCTAAGCAGGATATGCTCATGAGAAATGACCACCCCGGGCCTGAGAACAATGCACTCATGCTCAGTAAAGAGCATGTTATGACTCTAATCATAAAATTAGGATACACTCAGAAGATTGTACCCAAGATCCTTGACAAAGTTTACCTTCTCAATGTTGAGCTTACAATTTGTGACCTTGCCCCTTCCTGTAATGTAACCTCTGGCATCTCCTCTAAAAGCAACTGGTCCTCCATCAATTCTTTTAAACTTTTAGAGTAGTGACATATTGTCTGTCATGTGCCTGGAACAGCCACTGTCAATGAATTATACATTTTTGTTTGTCTTGAGCTATTCCTACACAAAAGAGATGATTAGTTACATTTGGAAACCCAAGCCTCATTGTTCTTGGGCTCATCGAAAGAAGTTGAAGACAATGCAACAGTAATTGATCCTATAGTCATGTAAGGATCATTTGTTGATGTTGATGAAGAACTTTCAGCCACTTGGTCTTTCTTTGTGGGGATAGAACTACCTTTGGAGCTGGATGATTCAGGTTGTACAGCAGTGATGCACAACTGATCAGCCTTCTTGATGATGGGATGATTTGGACAAGAACTAGAACTCTTATTATTGGAGTTCAAGTTTGTGTCTTCAGCCTTAACCACTTCAAATCCTGCAGAGATGAAGACTTGTTTTTGTGCAGAGTTGAAGGTGGCCTTTATCTCTTGAGCCTTCTTGGACTTTCTGTTGGCTTTCCTGATCAAGTTCTTTCTCCTGGACTTGGTCATCCCAACAGCTTTACTCTCCTCAGAGGGATGGTGACCCTTCTTAGATAGAAATACTTCTAGACTTTTCTCAGAGCCATTCTTCACCATATCCGCTTCATCCTCTTCAGTCAAGGGGTCTATGAGGGGAAGCTCATCTTCACAAGTTTCACACCTAGGAGATCTTACAGACAAGATTTTGTGTGGAGCAGCTATCTCACTAGATCCCAGTTTCTTCTTATTTTGATAACATACTTTTGTATGCAAGGATGAGGATATTATGTTCTTGAAGGTCTCTTCTTTAAGAACACATTTCTCTGCCCTGGCTTTGCTGATCACAAGCTCAGCCTGGCATTCAGTCAACTTAGCTATGAGGTCTTTGATTTGAGTCTTGTAGTTTGTTTACTCATGTTTAAGAGTTGAAATGGTTTTCTCTAAGTCCTCTATCTTTAGTTTATAATCATTTTCAGCTCTTTTAAAATCAACTTTTAAGATAATTAAGGACTCAAGATCATATCTTATTTCTAAGTTATAGGACATGTATCTATTTACTTTAGCAATACATTCAGGAGTACAAAGATGTTTCAATACCTTGGCTTCATCATGGTCTGCCATGAGTGCTTGGTTTGGAGAAGCATCTTCCACCTGAAAGCTCCAGTCAAAGCCTCCTTCTTCAACAGCAACTACAACTTACTGCTTTGGCTTCTCATTCTGGGAGATCTATCAGTGTAGTTTGGTTTGGCTTGTGTTTGGCCACCATTTGTCCTTAGTGCCTTACACTCCGTTGCAAAGTGTCCCATCTGGTTACAGTTGTAACACTTTACTTTGCTTTTATCCAGCCCAAACTTTTCAATGCCTGCCTTGCTTGGAAACTTCCTCATTGTCCTCTTGTAGAACTTATTGGCTCTGTGAGTAAGAAGAGCCATCTACTAGACTGTCTCCATGTACTCCAGATCATCTGGAGGGATATAGTCCAGGTCTTCAAGGGTGAAGAGAAAGTGCTTGTGGTTTCATCAGTAGAGACAAAAGCATGAGAAGAACTTGTCTTTTGGAAAGGACTTCCTTGAGTGTAGCTTTCTCTTGGAGTTTCTGAGAAGGTGATGAAAGGACCCTTTTGTGAGTTGTTAGGGTAGCATATAAGATAATGTTATGGTTCAATGCTTTCCCTTTCAACCACATGGAGGGCTGAACTCAGTTGATTGCTAGAGTTACCAGATGAGTTTTGCTTGTTCATCTCCATCTGGTATCCACTGAGAATACCATACAACTTTGTAAGAGTATGAGTCTTAAGGTTCTCAATCCTCTTGATAACAACACAATAATGTGTCCATTGTTTAGGAAGAGAGGACATGAACTTCCTTACAATGTCCCAATCTCAAGAGTTACTCAAACATCCATTAGAGTATCCACAATTTCAACATACCTTAAGTATTATTGAGTCATGGTTTCACCTACCTTGAAGGTGAAGTTTTCAAACTGCTGCTTCAGAAGATCTTTCTTGTTCTCCTTTGCTTCATTGGACCCCTCATACATAAGCTTCAGTGCTTCCCATAGTTGCTTGGCATTTTTGCACTTCTTGAAGCCTCTGTAGATGGAGTTTGAAGAGCTGTCATGGCTTTCTGACTAATTTCTATTCTTTTTTTGTCTTCTTCAGAATAATTACCCACAACCTTTGGAATCATACCACCACCAGTAGCAGGAGTGGTGCTTGGTATGTAAGGTCATTGAACAACAGAATCCTACATCCTGGAGTTTTGAGACTTAATAAAGCCTTCCATTCTTTGACACCAAGTATCAAAGTCTTCAGGAGTGATCAGTGGAGACCTTGTCATAGTTCCAGTTTCCATATCAACTTTAGTAATAGCTGCCATTTAAGTTGTTAAGTATTTTGTGTGTGTGAGGGATCTTAAGATGGTGAAATCTTATATCAAGAGCCTGGAATGCTCTGATACCAAATGCAGGACCGTTGGAGGATATGCACTTACAACACAACAACACAATGAGGAGAGTTCTTTAGAACACTTAACAGATCAAATAGGGAACTTGTAACTTTATATGAAAGATGCTAAGAACACAAGTAAATATATGAGACAGAACAAGATAGAAAACAACACAAGTGTATGGTTTTCAAGAATGTTGTATATTGCTTCTCAAGTTCTTTTACAAATGTTACAAAGCATTGATAGAAAGTTACAAGTACTTGAGATACTTTATATTACATCCTACAGCCGGCCATACTTTGAAGGCTAGTTGGATACATAAGACTAGACAACTACAAAATCAAATGTAGTCAAAAGACAGATTGCCTTTTGACTAGTGACTATGACATGCCATAGCTCACATACTAATATATTACAAAAAGGATAAAAGTACATAAAGTAGAAAGCTCAGACTCAAGACCTTAATGTATAGTTACCAAAAGCATGGACCTTTTCACCAACTCATGTAAGTTGGTGACTGAACAGAGTTGCAGCGAAAAGGTGGTCCAGCTTTATGGTAAAATACATCTATTAAAAGCATGTTCATAAAAGTTTTCAGAAGAAATCTGTCTTCACTCTTTGGCTTCGGAAGACTTTGTCTTTGAAGCTTCGGAAGACTTCACTTTTGGCTTTGGAAGATGTTGGTTTTGGCTTCGGAAGATTTTACACTTAGAATATTTTCTAGTGTAAGGTGTAAAACTTACGAAGTATTTCTACTTCTATGCTTAAGTGCATGCATGCAGAGAGACTTTGGATATTTTGGCTGCATCAGACTTATAGGAATCCTTACAACTTTCTTCAGCAAAATTCCCTCAAGTAAGTCAATTGAAAAAACTTAGCAAATAAATTATCTTCCTTTTCTTCAGTTCTTTCAGTTTTGACTTCAATAAACAAAGCGATGAATATTTTTAGATCCAAAATTAACATTTGATCTGATCAGTTGTAATCATCGTCAGTTTGTGACGCGAGTGCTTTGTTGCTTGAAGTTCTAGCTTTATCATTCTTTGATTATACCTCAACAGTCACCATTCTTTTTCCACTTTCATTAGAATTGATCTTTGGTTCTAACATACCCTAGAAAAATACCCTGGTTTGCTAGTTATAACATCTCAAACTCGTCTTGTCAAATCCAATCTTTCTTGCATTATTGACACCAAACATATTTCTCCCTATTATTCTAGCAAAATTCTTAGCTCGATAAACCACCATTTCCATTTGATATTTTATGTCATTCTCCTCTACGTCATCAGGGTTAACTTGTTGCAAGTTATCAACTAGAACATTTAGTGCACTTAGTCTTCCTGCCATGAAATCTTCATAGCTAGACATGAATGTAGTGAGCAAAGCAACATGTTCTTCATCAATCTAAATTGTTTGTCTGGAGTTAGCAACATAAGCTTGATAAATCTAGGGTTGAGTTGGAATGAATGAATAGTTGTGTGATTAAGGCTGAGCTAGAGTATACTGAGATAGAAATGAAGTATACTGATTGGCATTTTGTAGCTTAGAATTAGGTTGCTTATGCTTCTTGAATAATTGGAACAAAAGGACTTCCATATGCCGACATATCTTTAAATAACTCACATAGTAATTACGGATACTTGACATTTTTACATACAAAGTAGTAGCTTCAGCACCCGCGGAATTCAGATGATTTGCAGCTCTTTGTTTATCATCCAATTCATATGACTTGATGGTAGAGATACAAAGTCACTGAGTGACAGAGTAAACAAATCCTTGGTTCTTTTGATTGTAGTGAGGTTTTTGTTCTAGCTACAAAGCATTGATTTAAAAAGCTTCTTGTTCACAACAATGTTTTCCAAGACAATACCAACACTCTTCATCTTTGTCACCAATTTGAAAAATCTTGAAATTTGAGTTTTCAGGGTTTCGCCAAGAATGTGGTTGAACATGTTAAACTCTTGATCAAGCATGTCTTTCTTGCTTTCTCTCATGTCTTTATTTATCATGATTTATGTTTTCATGGCATCCTAAAGAACTTTGGCTCCCCTAAAATCTTTGAATTTATGTGAACCTAATGGCTTAAGCCGCTGTTTGTTATCAATGCCATAGTTGTAGTAGCATAAGCTTTGTCATCAAGTTCCAGTTTATTAATGTCTTCTTCATCCAAGAGATGATCTGGTTTTTAAACCATTTCACCCTTGTAATTTATGTACATAGGAATATAAGGTCCATATTGGATCAACCTCCACATCTTCGGTTTGGTATAAATGACAAGATTTTCAAACCGGTATGCCTAGTCGGCATAATCATCTTCACTTAAAAATCTTGGAGGCTTGGTACTTTGATCCAATCTCAACGTCCAAACTCACTGTAGTAGTAAGGTTCTTTAAACTAGGGTTGATGGGCGTTTCTCAAATAAAACTTCTCATGCGAGAGATTTTGTAACTGACTTTTGTGACACTCTAAACTTCTCACGCGATAAGGAATCTTTTTGTAACTACCAACGCGAGAATAGAACTTCTCGCGTCAAATGCCAACTTTTCACGTGATTCAATGAACTTTTCATAGATTCCTTTGTCCAATTCAAACTTTTTCTCCTTGAATCCAATCACCAATTCGTCTAAAAATGATAATTGAGCTTTAATTTAGTGAATTAAAGTTCAAGTTTAATCCTAATTGTTACTAATTGATTCAATTAAGGCCATAACCATTGAATTGACTTAAAACTTCTAATAAGGGTTCTTTAACTGGTCTTTGATCTCAAACACCTCAAATCAAGTTTAAATCCAATAAAATCAGTCAATTCTTCAACTCAAAATTGAATTTAAGGCTTAAAAAGTCTTCCAAAACACTTCAAGTTCAATCCAAATCGATCTAGAGCACACCTTGCTCTGATACCACTTGTAAGATCGTGAGGATTCTGATAAGATCAATCTCATGAATGAGACGTGAAATGAATCAAACATGAATAATAGATTCAACAAGATGAAAGAGTTGTGCATACACAATGTAAATAACTTCAATTTATTTCACTCTGATATCTTTGATTCAAGTGTATGATTTCAAATGTGCTCACAACTAAACATCAAAATCTATATTTATACTAAACTAAAAGGTTCTCCCGTGAGAACTAACTTCTCGCGTGGAAATAAATTTCTCGCGCAAAACGTTTCTTCAAAAGCTTGTTTTGATTTCCCAAGCCTCTATATATAATCCCTATATTTTGTTCAGAAGTGATTGCTGTCAAATAAAAAACATTTTCATTTGACGGTATACATCCGAGTTACTCTATGTTTTAACTTAAATTTAGTTTGGAAACGAGCCATGACGATTGTGATATATACTTCATAACGCCGTATGCGTTGCAACTACAAGTTTTTTTTATGTACGTTTTGAATTGACCTACGTTTTGACATAATTTTGGTTTAGAAAAGAGTATGGTCATGTATAATATGAATTTGTTATTTTACGATTCAATTTAGGTTCAATTTGGAAACAAGTTGAACCGATTGTTAGTCTATGTTTTATCATATCGCGTATAATGCCGCCACAACGTGCAATGTTAAAAAACTAGTTAAAATTTAAAAAGATGACCCAAACTACTATCTTAACTATCAAACCACAAGCAAATATTGTGAGCAAACAAAAATACAAAGCAAATAATCACTATTCTACTTTCATATATACATCAAACTAGGTTAGTACCTCGTATATTACACACGTTGAATAAATAAAATATTAAGTAATTAGTAATAAAATTTATGAATTATAAAACCATGTTTGAAAATAAAATATGATTATAATTTTGTATAAATAGCTACTTTAAGTAAATAAACAATAATATATTTTTCTTAAACTTTTATTTTTATAATAAAGTTGTGGTTTTCTAAATACTTTGTTTTAAGAAAAATGAGTGTTTTATAAAAAAAAGTTTGTTGTATTCTATATTTCATAAAACTTTTATTTCTGAAAAGTGAGTTTTTAATATAAAAAAATAGGTTTTTAATTTATTAAATTATAAATTTTGTAATTTGAAATGATACAAGTAATATTATTAGTATTCAATATTATTATTAATAACAAAGAAAATGAGAAATTTAGTATAAAGATGCTTACAATTGTGTCATATCTCATCTTAATTTTTTTTATCATAGATAGATAGAAAGACAGATAGATATGCTAAAAACTCATTTATTAAATATATTATAGTTAATAATTGTAACACCCGGTTATTTTCTTTGAAACCGACAAAAGAAAGAGAAGAAATAAAGTCCAAAGTCGAGGGACCAAACTTGCCAAAACGGGAGAAGGTTGGAAGAGTGGGGGATTAAGAGGGGAGGGCAGCCCACTCTCCTCCCCCACACTTAGAATTTCAGCCATAAAGAGAAGAGAGGGAAAAAAGAGAGTTCAAGCTTCGGTTTTCTTGGTATCGAGCGCGAAAGTTGAGGTGTAGCGGGTTGGATTGAAGCTCTACTTGACGGGGTTGTTGTGTGAGTTCTAGGACCCATCTTTTACATGTTTTCAACTAATTTGGGGATTGAACACATAGTAAAACCCGTTTTTGAAGTGTGTGTTGAACCCGTGGGTATGTGTTTGTGTGTGTCTCGTGTGGGGTTTGATTTCGGGCTTGTGTGTGCTTGAATGGTGATGTGGTAGGTGTTTCTAAGGTTTAGGATGGTTGATTTGAGCCTAGAACAGCTTTGGGAGGGCTTGGAGGCCGAAAATGGCAGTTTGGGTTCGGGATGAACTGCATTCGGCATCAGTTAGGGCTATGCGACCAAATGGCATGCGACTGGAGGCCATGCGGCCGAAAGGCATGCGACTGAGGTCCATGCGCACGGGTGCCATGCGACTGAGGTCCATACGCATGAAAGTCATACGACTGAAGTTCATGCGCCTGTAAGGTATGCGATTGAAGGTTATAAGACTGAGGTCCATGCGCCTGGAGGCCATGCGACTAGGGTTTATACACACGAAGGTCATACGACTGAAGCCCATGCGCCTGAAGTCATGCGACTAAAGGCCATACGCATGGAAGCTATGCGACTTAGAGCCCATACGCATAGGTGTCCATTCGCCCATAGTATTCATCCGCATAGGGTTCATTCGCCTGATGTCCATTTGCCTAAGTGTTCAGTCGCCTGGGAGGCCATGCGACTGAAGGGTGTTCATATGCCTAATTGGGGCTCAAGCGCCCGAAAGAACTTAGTTTATTATCTGATTCTCAGGAGGAAAGGGTAAAAGTAGGCTTTGACTTGGAAGATTCTCGAGGGTTTATGTAAGTTGACTTTTGAAGTCAAATATGATGTGATGGGCATGAATGATATAAGATGATGATGATGTATGATGATGATGTTATGTATGATGTTATGCATGATGGTGCGTGTGATATATGTTATGTATGCATGCTGATATGTATGAAGATTTGCATGATCTTGTTGATGTTCCTGTTTATGTATGTTACTCTTCCTGTGGCTTTGCGTTGAATGATAATGAATGAAATGATTAAATATGATGTAACGTAAAGTGGAAGATAATGAAAAGAGGAACGAAATAATGAATGCATGCATTAATGAACGATGAAAGTATGAAAGGCTTTCAAGCAAATGGAAGGAGGTTCACAACTCATTGAGAGTTGTTAGCTCAACTGTGTGTATTTACAACGTGCGATTTTGGCTAACTCATAAGGGTTCATACACACAGTAATAGTTCAGTCTTGGTGACTGCTCCAACACATGCGATTTCCTAATTATTGTGTGTTATACAACATGCGATCTTGGCGAACCCATAAGCGTTCACACACAAAGGGGGAGTCTGTCCTAGTCACCACTCTATACATGCGATATGGGGTCCTTGTCACTTAACCCTAGATGAAATTGCTTGGTGCTCTAGAGGGGGGTTAAGTACATGACAGGACCTAGATAGAAGTGAAAGATAATAAATGTACGAAAAGTGCGATAAGTACGAAATGTGCGAAATGAATGATGATGAAGATAATAAATATTATCTATGTGTATGTACGATGTGTGATCGCGTTCTAAAGCCTGATATGATTTGAAAGAAAGTAATGAACGGTTTTAACGAAAGATAAAGTATGTTTTATATTAAAACTAGAACTCATTCAGCAACGCTGACTTTTATGTATTTCCAGTTGGCAGGTAAAGTTGCTGTGGATGGCACGGGGCGGCTACTAGGCTCGTTTTGGAAAGCATCCATATTTATAATGCTTTTGTGATGTAATGCAACAAGTATTTTATAATTTGACAATGATGTATTATTTTGCAAAAGCTTTTATGATGAAATGGAATGATGTTTTAATGTTTCCGTTGCGATGTTTCTTCAAGTTAAATGTAAATATATGTTTTATGTGTGATGATTGGCCAGCTGTAAGCGTCCCAGGAACGGGGCCTTACAAGTTGGTATCAGAGCCAAAGTTTAAGTGAAACGGGTAAATTTTCCAAATAAACCATAAGTTAAACTGAAAATGGGACGGAAAAGGATAGGATACCAATCTGAGTAGTTGCGTGCCATCAGGTATTTTCTTAATGATAATCGGTATTACTTGCGCATGTTATGTGGTTTATGTGCTATATGTAGATTTAGATACTAATGTAGTCAGGATATGTAATGTTCGGGGTATGAAGAGTAAAGTAAGTGGCTAATCACAACTGGCCACTGTAATTAGGGACTTACTATACTTGACATGAACTGAGTTGTTCCCTTGAATGACCGTGTTGGTGTTTGTGTTGATACATATGTACCTAGATCCTGATATGAATGTAATATGTCTTGTTTGTCTTACACTTATGTAATGGTTGGGATATTAATGAAATGAGAATGTTTGATTGTGATTTATATTGTTTAATATTTTATTAATGAGTTGATATTGAATTGGTTATATAGGTTTATGATTGTTTGAATTGATACACATAATGTTATATTAATGAATACATTCAAACTTAGCAAAATGAAGTTCTCATGCGAATGGCCCATGCGAATGGACATAAAAATGAACAACTTCAGGGGTATGACTCAGTCACACGACTGAACCAGGAGACTGGATCAGTCGTATGATTGTAACATGAGATTGGCTCAGTCGCACGACTGAACACTCAGTCGTGCGAATGGATCAACCGAATGGCTCAATCGCACGACTGAACCATACTAATGGTTCAGTCGCCCGAATGAGCAACCCTAACCTATAAATACCACTTAATTCGTGGAAAAACGTAAGCATTCATTCCAATTCGACTCCAGACGTACCCTAGCCGTCCAGAGGCCTCCAAGTTCATACTCCAAGTTCATAGAACGCTGTAGATCGATTCCTAATCGATTCTTAACGTTAGATTCAATACCTTATTGTTTCTACGTGCGTTCTCACTGATTGGATCGCCAATAAAATAGGATTCCGCACTATTTGGTTTGGTTTGCACGTTAATCATTTGGTGTTTTGTTCAAATACCAGATCCTAACAAGTGGTATCAGAGCTTTGGCTCTTGATTACGTGTGATTCAATCAATTTTGATACAAAGATTGTGTTTTTTCACTAAAAACGCGATCTTTTTGTGTCAAACGTTGTCTTTGACGTCCCTCGCTCATCAAGTTTTGGTTTCTCCGGCATAAGGCGATTAGGGTTGGTGAAAATTCGGGTTTTTACGGCCAAAACACGTTAATCCTAGAAATTTTCGAAATACAGCAGCTTCAGTCGCACGATTGACCCAATCGCACGTCTGGACTTCATTCGCATCCCCCAGACGTACGATTGGACTCAGTCGCATCTTCATTCGTACGACTAAGCAAACCGTTCGCATTGTTCATCCGCATCAGTTTCATTCGCACGACTGGACCAATCGCTTAGTTCAGCCGCACGATTTAACCGGTCGCATAGTTCATTCGCACGGGTAGCCCATTCGCATCACTCCATTCACACCAGTTAACAGCTTGTTTAAGAGACTTAAAGTTAATCGAGATGGAGGATCAGTTTTCAGCGTTTACAGCCGGGAAGGACTCACGGATTCAGAACTTACTGCTACTGGAGAGTGAGGTGGGGAATCATAATAAACCCCCAAAGCTTATAACGTTAGATGAGTTTCCCTACTGGAAACAACGTTTTGAGATCTACCTCAATGGAGTGGATCCAAATATGTGGGAAGCTATTGAGACGGGGTACAGTATGCCGGTGGGAGCTGATGGGGTGAAACTTACTTTAGGAGAATGACTGATGCACAGAAAGTTAAATATAATGCTGAAAAGAGAGTATATGCATTGCTAACACAGTCTATCCTAAGGATATTTTTCACCAGTACTCTGAGAATAAGCAAGCCAAGAAGTTATGGGATGAGCTGGGAGAAAAGATATGACGGGAATGCTTCGTTGAAGGCCATTAAAGCTAGGAGTTGAAGAAAGAATTTGACAACTTCTCATCGATGGGAAATGAGAGTTTAGACGATGTCATTGATAGATTCTACCATTTGATGAGCGAGCTGCACACACATGGTGTCACTACTACCATGGAAGATAAAGTGTCAAATTTTGCAGACGGATTGCCAGAAAAATGGGCTTCTTTTGTTTCAAATCTGAGACAGAATGGAATGTTAGCAAAGTTGGACATCAATGATTTCATTCTAAAGCTGCGAGAAGAAGCACTTAGGATGAAGTACCGAGCTCAGAAGTCTTCATACACTCAGAATCCAGCTTTGTACAATGCCACTCCTCAAGTTAAGACGTCTGGAGCACCTCTTCAGACGCCTTTGTGTCAAGCTCATCTGGTCCTTCACAAGCCTCTCCTTCAGGATCAGAAACGTCAGGGTCTTCTAGTACCCAATACATTGGATCTGAAGCAAATGCTACAAGACTGAAGACCGAATCTCGGAAACGTGACAGTAGAAGTAGCACGAGAGCACATGGATCTCTTGGCAGCAGTGGTCCATTCCTATGATGGACTTGTTGCTGGGAAAATTGGAAACTGCCATCTGGCAGATGAGGACTACGAGCAGGTAGATGAGACTGAACTGGAGAGGATGGATATTATGTGGGCCTTAGCAAGTGCTGTCCGGAGGGCGAAAGAAGTTTGTGAAGAAGACCGGACAAAACTTGGTTGCTACTAAGGACACTACTTTTGGCTTTGACAAGAGCAAGGTGACCTGCTTCAACTGTGGAGAAAAGGGGCACTTCAAAAGAGAGTGTGTGAAGCCAAAGAAGACTGGAAACGGGAATCCATTCTCGTCCTTCACTCGTCAAGACAAGCAAGCTAGCAGTTCTACTTCATCAAGCAAGGATCCAAAAGCCTTGACTGCCCATGATGATGAAGGACAGGACTGGAGCTTTCGGTTTGTCTCTCGGGAGAATCCAATATTGCAGCGTGGAAGACTTAGATGATGATTCCGCGAGTGAAGGAGAATTGCAGTTGAGCTAGCGATGTCAAACAGTGAAGAGACTGCAACTGAGGTCAGCTACAAGCCTGAAGAAGGGACGTCTACAACAAAGACAGAATCACCAGAACCAGAGACATCAGATGCTGCGTTGATGGCTGATTCATCAGAACCTCCTCAGGTAAGTACACTGACCAACTTTTCAAAAATCATGTGTTCTGATTGTAATAAATTTAGAGAAAGCATAGATCAGAAATTTGCTAGGTTATTAGATCATAATGATAGCTTAGTAAAGGATTTGCAACTGTGCACTGAGGCAAATAGAGTTTTAAAACAAAATGAGCATAGTTACAAAGAAAAGATAGACCTTTTGAATAAACAGCTTAGGGAAACTGAAGTAGTAGCCTTTAACCAAGCTAATGACATTAGGTACTATCTTAACTCCCTAGAAGACACTAAGAAACAAAAAGCAGTTTAGAAGTAGAAGTCAACTCATTAAAGCAAAAACTGCACAGTTGGACAAGTTCATCTCATATTGTCCAACACTTAGTGAGAGAGAGCGTAACAACGGGGAGGGTTTGGGTTATAAAGTGGTTCCACCACCACCTGAGACCTTGATGAACACTAAGAGTAGACCAATAAATAACAATCCCATCAAGGATCATGTGGTGTCTACTCCTCTTGTAAGTGATCCAGATTCCTCATGTTCTTCAATTGAATCTGGAACAAAACAAAAGGAGGCCACTTCAAAGGCAAAGGGTAAAATGCCTTGTGTTAATCTGGAAAAAGAATTTGAAAAGGTTAATATAAAGTCAGGGTCAAACAAAGTCAAATCTGAACC